>CM064508.1:10219224-10422449 GCA_032716605.1 Paralithodes platypus
CTATGGATGAAGAGGTTGCGGGAGAGGGTAGCAACAGGGGAAGAGGGTTGTAGGAACGCTAAAAGCAGTAACACGAAATAGGGTGGTCAGTAATGGAAGTGAAGAAGTCGTGCATGACAGTGTGGTAATCCCGACACTGACTTACGGAAAAGCGAAGCATGGACGTTGGTTGAATAGACTTCAGACCAAGAGTGAGAGGCAGTGGAAATTACTTACTTAAGGAGTGCTGTGCGGAGTTACATGGAGGGATAGACAGACTAATGAGGAAAGTAAGGAAGGAAGGGTGTGGTGTGGAGGTTAGATGTGCTGGAAAAGTGTGAAAAGGAACAACTTGAGATGGTTCGGCCCTATGTAACGTATGGAAAGTGAGAGAATGACTAAGAGGGTGTACGACGAGCGAGGTGGAGGGGAAAGAGGGGTGAGAGGTAGACCGAATATTGAGGTGGAAGGGATGGAGTGAGGCACACTACATGAACGAAGGGCGGTGCTGGTTGGGGTGGAGGGGCGTCGACTGACTGGGGACAGAGGTGCATGGGGGCGGTTCGTTCGTGGCCACCCCATTCGGGGATCGCGGCGTCAGGAAATAGCTAGATAGATAGAATGGCTGCACGGGACATTAGTTCCAGAGCAGTTCTTCCCTTTTCCAATTTTTCCTTGCCACACCTTAAATCATTGTTTGGACACTTGATTCCTCCAGTGTTTTCGAGGACAATGCAGCCTAGAGGGGTCGCTATACCTGTTGTTGCTTGTTTTTTTTTTGTACTCCTTTATACTCTCACCTATCTCTCTAGCTCTCTCTCTCTCAGTTATTCCATCTGCAACCCATTTTCACTTTTAACCTTCCTTATACTACCAAACCGGGCTAAACTTGTCCACTAAATCAGGGTAAAATACAAGCTTCCTTTTGCCTCCTAGGGTAGCTAGGGGTATAGTTAGGTTTAAAATTGTGTCACGTTAAATTGTGTATATATCTATATATATATATATATATATATATATATATACATATACAGTATATATACATATATATATATACGCGTATATATATATTATATATATAATATCATATAGATATATACTATATACAGTATATATGTATATTTGTGTTTAAAGTTTGCTAAACAAAAGACCTACAATCATCTATATTGAAAACAATAGTTGCCAAGTCCGCCTCTCCAGATAGATATGTAAATTTGTCAGTAGAAAAATGTTCTGGACGAAGGCCGATTCCTTCAAAATTGCTGGCTTGCTATATCTTTGCCAGAAAGAACAGAAAGTGACCACCACAAATACTTAGCACAAAAAGTTCTTAATTGATAACATAACTGGGACATGAAATAGCATACCAATAGTCAAACTGATTAGGGGCACAACGTCTTACAATTTCAGAACTAATGGGCCTATAATCATTAAGTAGAGGTGGATCCAGATTAAACAACCGCCCATAAGTGAAATAATGCTCTTAATTTAGGAGACTGTGGCAATTCTGTAATGAGAATGTTTACGATGTGTGGCCGTTGTTAATTGAAACCACATAAGATGTTAGAATATATTATTGGAACTAAAAGTATTAACAAAGCCGGGAACATGCAACCACTATTCCTGATGGATTGTATCGACTTACCAAATCCAATCAAACAATATTGGATGGCATATTGGAAGTCAGTTATACAATTACTCTATCATTTGACAAGACAGGGTATTTAATATAGCCCATAATAATTTGAAATATCTGTAGAATCAACAGTAGAATTATTATTAACGAAAACCTTATTCAATATCATGTTTATATGTTGTTTTCCAAAAATAAATTTGAGCTTTCAGTTATGGTTCCATGTCAGTTGAACCAGTGCCACTTCAACCAGTGCCACTTTAACCAGTGCTAACTCAACCAGTGGCCACTTCAACCAGTGACCATTTCAACCAGTAACCTAACCTAACCTAACCTAACCTAACCTAACTAACCTAACCTAACCTAACCTAACCTAACCTAACCAACTGGTTAAAATGGTCACTGGTTGAAATGGTCACTGGTTGAAGTGGCCACTGGATGAGTTAGCACTGGTTAAAGTGGCACTGGTTGAAGTGGCACTGGTTCAACTGACCTGTCACCTTCGGTTATGTCCCTGCCTGTATTGTGACCGAATTACAACGGAATATTGTTAATAATGTGTGGTCAAATAAAATAATCGATGATACAAGTACGTTCCTAAAATGATATCGTGGTCGACAACAAAAACCCATGACACACACCCCACACGTCTAATAATACGGCTGATATATCTGGAGCCTAAGCAATTAATGAGATGGGACTATAATGTCAATAAAATCTCATCACGGGTGGGTTACCGGCCTGGACTGTTAATAGCTTGGGATGTTTATGATGGTCATATGGTCTGAGAGAGGATTAGAAGAGAGAGAGAGGAGAGAGGAGAGAGAGAAGAAGAGAGACGAGATGAGAGAGAGAGAGAGGAGAGAGAGAGTGAGATTGAGAGAGAGAGAGAGAGAGAGAGAGAAGAGAGAGAGAGAGGAGAGAGAGAGAGGAGAGAGAGAGAGAGGAGAGTGAGATGATTGAGAGAGAGAGAGACAGAGAGAGAGAGAGAGAGAGAGAGAGAGAGAGAGAGAGAGAGAGAGAGAGAGAGAGAGAGAGAGAGAGAGAGAGAGAGAGAGAGAGAACGAGGGCAAGAACAATGATTGCTAAGCACATTGAATGCATTGTCCTCTTTATTAGGAATCTATTTAAAACCTCGTATACCCAGCGTGTGCCGGTGTACTTAGTTATAATTTCACCCTAATACTCATTATACATATTTTAGCAACATAAATATTTTACGGTCTTGTGATGGAAGCAACCGGTATAAAAATACTGTTTATAAAATCGTGGCGTGTTTTCCTGATGTGCCGATTGTTTCTATATTTGATTATATCCCACTTTAATAACGCGATGGAGTGAAAATTATCACTAACCTGTTATGTGCATTATTGTTTCATGTTTCTTTCATTCATGTATGTGCATGTTTTCCGAGTATAGTACATACATTTAGGTACAGTACACTAATCAGTATGACGCCTTTTTACCTATGATTTTGGCTAAATTTAGACAACTATATGCCGTTTATGAAGGACCTATGTCATTCAGAGGGATTATTGAGATCGTGTTTACACACACACACACTCACACACATTCCTCTTATAATTTTCATTCAGAACGTTTGCAAAAAATACTCTGTGAAATTGCGAACACAAAATGTGGTTTGGTTTTGCTTGGTTGGAAAAGGACAACACTTCAGAACAAGGAAGTGGAAAGGGGTAGTGGAGAAAAACAAACCCAAATGTGGTTATTGTGGAGGTAAACGATAGATTGGTATATAAAGAACAATTCAATGCAATTAAATTTAAATGTATTGTCACAAAGTACATCACGTTAAATGTTCACATATACATATAAACAATATTCACTTGAGACAATGGGGACTGATGCCATCCGGTATATATGCCCCCTACAATTCATTATTCTAATATATTTTGTCAGTAACAAAAGGACTAATGCAAGATAAACGAAACCATAATTCCATCATATTATACGAGTTCACCAAAATGATATGTTCACACTTAAAACTATCTTAAAGATTATCTATCTCCCTATTTAATAAATATTCCCTTATTATCTTTTTGCATATTTTAAAACTACAGTATACATTTATTTTATCCATTATATTATTCCATATTAAAACTCCTTGTGTGCCTAAAAGTGATCTTCGTTACATTCGTTCTGGCTATGGTAATATGTAGTTTATGACTGCCTGGTTAAATGTTGATGTATGTTTGCAACTGATACATGGATAATAAAGATCGTTCAGGCCTTTTCGTTTAATAGTGATATTGTCATGTATTCTGCTTAACACTACTGTAGATTATTATGGATAACTTAGGAGGAACAATAGGAGTCAGAGAGGTAATTGATACAGCTTTAATATTTCCATACCTTGAGGTTACTCCTAATAGTTGTTATCGTCTAACTTTTACCACCATTCTAATGTATTCAGCTTTCAAATATTAACATATCTATATATTTCAATTTGGTTTACCAAATTGAAATATAGTATCATTTGACGAACTTTTAATAATGTATCCACTGAAGTGATGCTTTGTGAAATATCCTAATTCCTTTCAATACAACCACATTGTATAATTTGTTCTCGTGTACTGTACATGTAAACCAATCAATGCCCTCTATTTAACGAGATACCATCATTAGGGGAGGTGTGGTGGAGTGGTCTTGCCGCTGGCCTGGTAATCCAAAGGTCCCGGGTTCAAATCCCAATGTATCAATGGGAAGATATTATTGGGATGGAATTTGTGCTGTACCTAGCTAGTATCAGTGCATTACCACAAGCCCACCGAAACGTCAATAAAATACCCTCATTGTTCCCTGATTAAATAGCACTGTATGAATATTCCCATATTCAAAATATGCTATAGGGGTGCAATGCCTGGTGAGTTATCTGCTCAACAGGTGGCGTTGTGTAAGTGTGAGAGTCCGAGTGTAGGGGATGAGACAGTGAAGCACGGGAACGAGGTGGCTTCAGAGATGGGGTCGTTTCGGGCCATGAGTGAGCACCATGCCTCATGTGAAGGCAAGATGGCAGGTGCTCGTTGTACTCTACGTGCTTCACATGTCTCACTCCCTAGACTGGAAGCTTCACTGTTCATTGTAAAGCGGTGAATGTTAAGGCTCTCAGCCTATGCCCGAGAGGAAGTAAGTTGGAATATAGAAATAAAAAATAAATAAAAACACATGCTATTGAAGATGTTAATAAAGCATTTTCTGACATAACTATAAGTCTTGGAAATTTAAGTATAATCCTCTTCGTAAATATCCTAGACATCTCCACCCACAATTTGATTTACTCACATTTGCTGTTCTCGGCAATACCTTATATCTTGAACGTGTAAACCTATATAGTTTCCCTATTAACCTAGCTTTACCCACCCACATTTGCTCAAAGTGTTCATATTTTTCATATACAGCTTTCACTTCAAAACATTTCCTCCTACTCAGTGTTTCTCAGAATTTCTTACCCGGCATCTCAAAGTATTATTTAAGGTCGGTGATCCTGAGTGCATCCTGTAAATGAGTTTGTTGTTTCTTCACAACATTGTCGGAAATATTATGAAAATTAAAGATGCCATTTTACCAAAAAGAGAGTATACCTACAGTACACTCGAGTCGTTTAATAGATAATTTGAAGTCTGTTAGTGGAAGGTCAGGTGAGTGTATTGAGGGATACGCATGAACAACGGCACCACTTGTATTCTGTTATACTAAGTTAAAATAAATGTAAGGTTAAGATTTGATTAAAGCTAAGTTAAGGCTAGGCTAAGGTTGGTTTAAGGTTTATATATGGATATAATATGGTTAGGATAAAGCTAAGTACGAGTTTAGACTAGAGTGTATTAGGTTGTAATTATAGTGCATTTGGTTAGGATACATTACCGGTACACTAGGGTACTTTTCTGTACGGTGACTCGGTAGTTCTTTTGATTCTGGATGTATGGAAGATTTCACGCTAATTATTACATTTTTAAGTGAAGTATTGTGTTTAACTATAAAGAATCAAAGGCATTCCAGTTACAACTAATAGGTAGGCCAGAAATTGTAACCCCTAACCTCTATAACTCAAAAAGGGCGAGTGCAAATAAACTATATACAGTATATCCACACCTATTCCTTGCCTCAACACAGATTTACTAATTAATTGATACATTTTATGCATGGATAATAGACATTTGATAAAACTAGATATCATAATTATATACCCTAATACTTTACTAAGCTTACTTAACCAGCGCACTTCCCACCATACAGCCCTCTAGTCACTATGGTACGACTGGTTTACCTTTCTTTGGCGAGAAGTACACAGTTTCGAATCCATGGGAGGGGTGAATGTTTAAAGCACACATGGATTTGTGTTAGAAATATACCGTATATAAAGTATGCCCTGCCAGATAAACTCTCTCTGAGTCCCGGTACATGAAAACAATTATATTGTGAAACGTCCCGTAAAACAAATATTGGGTTAAGTGAACAGCGATAATTAAATACATATTGTTGTGCAGTTTAGCCCATACCCATGGCCTAGATACCCTGTGGAATAACGGTATTGAACAACTATGCATCATGATGTAATACTGAACACTCAGAACATATACACACGTGTTCATAATGCTTTGTAATCACCATAAACATATTGTCCTTACATAACCACATTCTCGTATATGGTTCATTCAGCGATTGTCAACGCCTTTCACTCATGCCTATAAATACGGATGATGATAATACAAAAATAAATCAATAAGGGCTTACACTGCTACGGTGCCAAGCTGGATTTATCCTCTAATTCCATTCCCGAGGGTCTCTCGAAGAGCATCTCCAGATCACTACTATTCACATCCCAAGTAGATAATCAAATGATCGAACAACTTGCTTTAGCCATGATAAACGTGTAACACTAGTAACGGAGTCAGTAAGTAAAATAAATAAAGTTGTATACAAAAACGAGAGGTAATTCATAACGGCTATTTCCATTTTCCATATAATTGATCAATGTTTTGCCCTTCGTTCCAGCAGCCTGGGTGCCAGGCTCGGGGCTTAAAGCAAATTGGCCTCAACAGCTCGGGTATAAGGCAGTAAATCCAATATATCCTTCATTGGTGCTGATCGGGAGGGAGGGATGGGGATGTGAGGGTGCAAGTGGTGGAGGGGTGTGAGGATGGTGAGGGAGATGGTGGTAGGTGTGTAGTTAAGGGGGTGAAGTGAGGATGATGAGGGAGATGGTGATAGGATGTGAAAGAAGATATTAGTGTTGTAAGGGTCAGGATGTGTTAGTGTGAAGACAATTATATATTATGACAGTAAAGGTGGGTAGAAGGATGATGGTGGTATATAGTTCTGCCTCATTCAGCATAGATGATCTCCTGGTGAGTGATAGCGAGCTTGCAATTCAGGACACATCGCATATTATATAGTTATGGTTATGTGCATTTGTTATGAGATTATGCTTAGACTTCTAAAATATTTAATGTAATTATGCCGTCCGGCTGGCTCAGTTGATAGCGTGCCTGCTTCCCATCTTGCAGGTCTCGCATTCAATCCCCGCTCAGACTGAAACAAATTTGTGATATATAGCCGGCGGTTACTGTCTCCTCATGAGCAAGGGAGATGGGTAATGGTCTCTGGTTGATTAAAGAAGTGTCAAAACATAACATAACATTAATAAATTTCTAGCACCAGGTAACAAAGGCCATATGGCACTAAAGCAGGAAACGGATAGAGTTAGAAGGAAAGGAAGTTAAATATCGTTAAGGAGTCTGAGAGAGGAAAGGAAAGCCATTACGTGGTCAACAGAAAAGAAAGGGGACTATGAGAGGAGATCGGCAAGACAAGGACGACGACCAAGGGAAAAGAGAAAGGGAAAAGAACGGCGACAGGCCGAAGAAAAGAGAGGACAGTTAAGGAAAATGTGAGAAATAGAAACCTGAACACCACACCGGGAGCAAAGATGTGGAGGCGAGCGGGACATGAGGAAGGAGTGGGTAAGTCTGGTATGGCCTAGCCGAAGCCGGGCCAACGCAGTCTCCCAACGGCGAACACGGTGAGAGGGGTCAGCCCAGGCAGAAACGGAGGCCTTAACAACGCGGAGCTTATTAGAGGAAAGAGAAGACCACATTGTTTGCCACCGAGACAGGAGGAAGGCAGAGATAGCTGGATAATAGTCAGAGGCGGGAATAGAGAGAAGTTGATCGGACCGCCGCAGCGTCGCGAGCGAGAACATCAACCTGCTCATTTCCACGGACACCAACATGGCTAGGCACCCAACAAAATTGGACAACCTTTTTCCGAGCAGAGAGACTGACAAGCCAATCGTGGATGGCAAGAACCAACGGATGGACAGCAGGGAAAGACTGCAAGAGAAGAAGGGCACTGTAAGAGTCAGAAAAAAGAGTAAAGGAAGAAGAAGGAAAGAAGCACATGAGACGGACGGCAAAGAAGATAGCGTAAAGTTCGGCAGTCAGAACACCAGCTGGAGAAGGGAGAGAATACTGATAAGAACAAGAAGGAAATAGGATGGCAAACCCGACGCCAGAAGACGAACGGGAGCTATCAGTGAAAACCGGGGTAGAAGAAGAATGCTGTGTAAGGTGTACAAGGAAACGAGAACAAAAAACTGAGGGTGGGATAGAGGACACAGAACAAGGAAAAATAGAGGGACACAAGGAAATACGAGGAAGGAGCCAAGGAGGACACTTACTGAGCCGGAGCGGAAGAACATGAAAGGGGGAAAACGAAGAATGAGAAAGTAAGGAATCCATACGAGAAAGGAAAGGGGGCCGAAGGCGAGAATGAGACAGAACAGGAACAGTAGGAAGAAGAGAGGTCTGCAAGGAAAGAAACTGAAGCGACCGGGCGTAGTACCGGAGAGAGAGAAGGGCCCGACGTCGGTACAAAGAAGGGATGCCGGATTCACCATAGAGGCTTTCAACAGGGGAAGAGCGAAAAGCACCCAAGGCAAGACGTAAACTGAAATGGTGAACAGAGTCAAGTTCATGGAGGACTGCGTCGGAGGCTGATGAGTAAACCTGACAACCATAATCGAGTTTAGAAAGAACAAGGGCAACGTGAAGGCTAAGAAGAGGTCTGGAGGAGACGAAGACGGTGCAAAGCAACAACCTTAACAGAGGAAACATGAGCTGCCCAGTGAAGACGGGAATCAAAGACAAGACCCAAGAAGGTAGTCGAAGAGCGATAAGTTAAAACGGAACCATACAGTTCAAGGGAAGGACGCGGGATAACGTGGCGATGAGAGAAAGACATAGCACAAGATTTAGTCGTAGAAAAACGAAACCCGTGAGCAGTGGCCCATGACGAGGCAGCCACAATCGCTGATTGGATAAGGGAGCGTAACGCAACAATATCCGAACCAGCCGCATAGATCGCAAAGTCGTCGACATATAAGGAGGACCTGACCGTAGCCGGAAAGGAAGAGATAATGCCATTAATGGCTATGAGAAAGAGGATAGTACTTAAAACGGAACCCTGAGGTACACCTTCTATCTGAGGGAATAACCGAGAAAACGAGGAATTCACCAGGACACGAAAAGAACGAGAAGAAAGGAAATTACGGATAAAGACGCCCATATTACCACAGACATGAAAAGAACGGAGTTGGCATAAAATATGTTTCCACGCGGAGTCGTACGCCTTCTCGAGATCGAAGAAAACAGCAAGAACTGACTCATGGCGAGCAAAAGCAGACTGAACGTAGGTCTCCAAACTAAGTAAAGGGTCGATACCGGACCGAGCACGCCGAAAACGAAACTGGGTCGAAGACAAAAGCTGACGTGACTCGAGAAGCCACATCAGGCGGACATTACCCATCCGTTCAAACAGCTTGCATAAACAACTCGTCAAGTCAATCGGGCGATAGTCTTGGGGCGAGAAACCCGACTTTCCAGGCTTAAGAAAAGGAATAGTAAGAGCAGAACTCCATACAGGAGGGAAAACACCAAACGACCAAACCTTATTAAAAATAGCCAATAAAAATACCAAAGCCTCAGTGGAAAGATGCTTAAGCATTAAATTATGGATGCCATCAAGACCCTCAGAAGTAGCCTTACAGGCACAAAGAGCGGAGAGCAACTCACGGGAAGAAAACTGGGCGTTGTACGACTCTGCCGTAGACAGAGTGAAAACAACTGGAGAAGTCTCTGCGACGGCTTTAAGTGAATGAAATTCCGGGGGGGAGATGAGAGCCACTACTGACCGAGCTAAGGTAAAGACCCAAACGATCGGCGACTGCCTCCGAGTCAGCAACAGACTCCCCATCAACATGAAGCACAGGAGAATGAGGAGGTAAACGCTTGCCCGAAATCTTGCGAATGCGGTTCCAGACGGACTGAACAGGAGTAAAGGACGTAATGGAGGAAACATAGGACACCCAACTCTGACGTTTAGCAGACCTGACTGTGCGACGGAGGAAGGCAGACGCCTGACGAAAAAGTATAGAAGAACGATCATGAGCGGGAGTAAAACGTTTATGACGAAAGCTCTTCCAAGAAGCCCGTTTGACGCGGAGAGCCTTGGAGCAGTTCGGGGACCACCAAGGAACACATTTAGACGTAAAACGACGGGAAGTCCGAGGAATAGATACTAAGGCAGCACTCAAAACTGGGACTAGAAAAAAGGCTAGTAAATCATGTACAGATGAAAAATCAGACGGAGGTAAGGAAGGGATAGATAGTGAAGCAAAAGTAGACCAGTCCGCACGCTGGAAGCACCAACGAGGAGGACCAGGGACAGGAGAATAGGAGGTAGGAGAGAGCAGAACAGGGAAATGGTCGCTATAGAGAGAATCCTCCAAAACAGACCAATGAAAAAGAAGAGACAGGGAAGGGGAACACAAAGAAAGATCAAGACAAGAAAAAGAACGTGTTCTAGCATCAAAATGAGTCAGGGAACCAGTATTAAGGAGAAAGAGGTTATTACTAGTAATGAAAGACTCTAATGCACGACCATGTGAGGTAATGACAGAATCACCTGTGACGTTAACCACTCCGTTAGAACCGCATGGCTTGTCCTACAGTGACTCGCTAGGATCGCCAGGGCAGTGGATGGGGCTACAGTTTATGTATTAGAGTGTGCTTTATTTCATATGAAAGCTTGTGTTGTGGGCAGTCCAGAAAGGCTCTTTGTTTTCACCCATGTCAAGGCTTTATATATTTAATTGTAAAGTATATGTTTTATCATTAACTAGTAATGATGGGATCTGGGAGAGAGAGAGAGAGAGAGTAGAACAGAGTGAGAGGGAGCGCGCAGTGTTTTGGTCCAGCTCGATGACGTCACGGCTGGCTGCCTCGTGGGGGTTGGTTAAGAGAGGTCCTTACCATGCTGTTAGCTCCCTTGCTAGTAGCTAGAGGACTTGTAACCGCTTTTTTTCCACGCGCCTCGAGCTAGTGCGAGTATATATACAGTTCCTCGCCACTCTCTCCCTCAGATCTGGTTTCTAGAACGCATCTATCTTAACCCTTGCTACCTGTCCCCTGATCTGCACCTGAGAATCTTTTCCTCTGCCTATCTCTCTCATTTTCCATATCTTTCACCACCTTTTATTAATATTATACCCCCTCTGGTTAACTCTGCAAAATCAGCTTCATGCTGGCCAGTTGTATTGTGCGTTAAGGTCTGATATAACCCATGTATGTTAGTTGTTAAGATAAGTTGATCACGAAGCATTGGTTGGCATTCATATTGTTTAGTACTGCTTCCTTTAATTATTAGTGTTCTGCTGGATTAGATAATGCTAGACTAGGAGTCTGATATTATACGGTATTGTTTCCTATGAGTGCTGGCTTTAGTTAAAAGCTGCACGACATACCTGAGAACTGGAGTTGATTGAGTAAATTCTAGTCTGTGTGCCATTGAGAGTAGAGCATGCACGAATGAGGGCTTTTTGCCTATACCATTCTGCACTGTTCTAAGCTCGTTGTTTGTCTTTGAGGTACGCCAGGAGAACGCTTAATACTTCGGTATTAAGGTTTCTCAAGAGAGCTACCCTTCCCTATAACGTAATATTTGACGCACAGACTTGAGATTTGCACTAGGCTATGCGGCATGCCATGCGCACCAGTATCTCGTATCATTGACTCTAGCTAGACTTTATCAGTCACAGTAGACATTAAGTATATTAACCTAATTACTCTTTTTATGCATACCCATTTATCATTACACAAACATTTCGCAGCCTAGTTTGATGTATGGAGACACAAACGACTTAGGCTCTTTTTGTTGATAGGAATACTGCATTGTCGTGGCGATTATTATTGTTGTAGTGTTTAGGATATTCTTGGCTCCGACGGCATTAGATATTCTGCCTTTTTGTGTGCATAGCCTGCACGAGCATTGTTCCGCTGCCTGCCTTTTTGGGTTCCATTTCCGATACGAGCATCTTTATAGCATCTAACATTTAAAGAAGATTCCTTGTTAGTGTTGAAGGACTTTAGTGCACTTTCTTTCATGCAGGAGTGCCTGACACATATTGATTAAAGTAAGGTAAGCTGTAACTTCTCTTACCACCTTACTTTGCATACCATAACCAAGCACCTTCGGTTATAGGTAGTAATAGGCTGTTTTCACATAACATTAAGACTAGAGTAGACGCACATTTATTGAGAGTTTGATAGCCTATTATTGCATATAGAACTCTGTAGAGTATTTGTGTTCTTTGTTCACTGGGAATATACATCAGAGGTTGGATCTACGCTTTCCGTTGTAGCATTTATGCCATTACTAGTCCAATGAATAAGAGCCCTGATATATTTGAACCCAGTCGTAACAAATGGCGACCTTACCTAGGATTTGGTGAACCTACATTTATTAAGCAGGGAACATTTGTTGTTTTGGGGAATATTTTGCGGGGATCAGCAAGAATATTTTTTTTTTGCAACATAGTATAGCCCTTGAGTATTTCCGAGAATTTTTGTGTGTATATCGAGGTATAAGAGTTTGGGGTGCTTCTTTTCTGAATATTGAGGTGGGAAATTTTTGTGAGCATCATGTCTTATACCGGATCAGAGGAGAATGGAGACACAGTACGTAATGTCGAAACTGAGGAACAGCAGTATGATGATATGGTTAATCAGGTGAACTGTGAGGAGGATGCTAGGATATTTTTGCAATGGCCTGTTACTGCCGAGCGGTTGGAGGGAGTGAATCGGTACGGTCTTCAATGCCTGGCCACAGCTATCGGTCATGCGGTTACTAGCAGCATGACCAGGGATAACTTGATAACGTGTGTACTGGGCAGGGTGACTGGTGAGCGAGATGGGTTGAGTGCTCAGAACCCTTCGGCCATGCTTCCCCTACACTCGACTCCCAGCCATCTCAGTAGTTTGCCGACCCCGGGTACGCTTCCACAGGTGGGTGGTGACTGGCAGGGTGGGTTGCCCCTGGGGGGACCACCGGTAATTTCAAACATTGTAGCACCTTCACCTCCTCAAGGGTTAACTCCAGAATTATTGTATCAGCTCGAATTAGCTAAGATTCAGCAGCAACAAAGGGCATGTGAGCTTCAGATTCAGCAGCAAATAGAATTAGCCAAGATAGAAGAGAGAGCCAAGCTAGCAAAAATCCAAGCTGATTTAGAGTCGACTAGGTACTGTGCCGACATGGACGTAGAGAAGTCGCGAGTAGAGGCAACGGGACAGCGACTTGGGGCTGGTAACCATGTTCATGAGCAGTCTCTCTCGCACTTATTGAAACTGGTTCCGGTGTTTAATGAGAGTGGTGTAACAGAATTTTTCACACGCTTTGAGAAGAAGTGCCAGGAACACCAGTGGCCAGAGAATAAATGGGCAGCACTTGTATCCTCTAGATTAATAGGCAAGGGTCTTAAAGCCTACGATGCGTTACCTTTGGAGTCATGTATTGTGTATGAGGATCTCAAGGAGGCTGTCCTGAGGGCTTACGAACTGCAACCAGAAACGTACCGTTTGAAGTTCCGGGGTGTAACTAAGGGAAGAGATAGCACCTTTTTGGAACACGCCCGGGACTTGTCCGATGCTATGGGGAACTGGCTCCGATCTGAGAAGGTAACAACGTTTGATGGAGTTAAGCAGTTGATGATGTTGGAGCAGTTCTTTAAGAGCACCGGCGGTGATCTAACTTTGAACTTGAAGGAGAAAAACCCAAGAACTCGAAGCATCAGAAATGGCTGATCGACGGCTGTCGTTGATTCGGGGTTGCGGGTCCTCACAGAAGTATGATGTAAGTGCTAAGGACCGTTATCCTCCCCCTCCCCGTAACAATGACACATTTAAACAGAAGAGCCATGTAAATAAAACTGAATCCAAACCTTACACCACACTGTATGTGAAAAGTCAGGGGCCTTTTACATCACAGTATAAGCCGAAACCGAAATTTATGTGTTTTAGTTGCCACCAGGAGGGTCATAAGGCAAATGAGTGCCCTAGTCGACCTCCGGCAGCCGTGTCTTTTGCTCACGGCATTGGAGTGTTCAAGAGGACATCGGAGT
This sequence comes from Paralithodes platypus, assembly GCA_032716605.1. Lineage (NCBI taxonomy): Eukaryota > Metazoa > Arthropoda > Malacostraca > Decapoda > Lithodidae > Paralithodes > Paralithodes platypus. Next base: position 10,233,315 of record CM064508.1, read on the forward strand.
TTGTTAGAGGCATTTCTTCCGAGGTAAATACACTGCCAGTGCAGAAGGATCCGGAAGGCTTATTCCCTGTCCGTGATGCCTTTAGTGACCACAGGGGACTCGGTTGTGTGGAGTGGGGGGTAGAAGACATGAGGTGAGAATTTTGCGTGACACTGGGGCATCGCAAACACTGTTGAGAAATTTCACTGGTAAACCTGTCAATACGGCGCGGGTGGTTGTGGTTCAGGGAGTTAATGCGACAAGGTCATACCCGCTTGTAAGAATGAAGGTGGAAGTTGATGGTGTGACTCGGGACCTGGATGTAGGAATTGTGGAGAAGTTACCTGTTGGGGGCATCGACCTCCTTCTCGGCAACGACTTTGCGGGACCTACTTCTGAGGCTCCACCCTTGGAGAAGCCGGCCGACGTGAAGCCGGCCGACGTGAGTAGGGAGGAGCAGGAGTGGGTTGAGAAGTGTCCGGTGCAGCCTATGGCGTGTGTTGTCACCGGAGATCCTGCATCCAGGGAGTCACATTCTGGTCAGCAATCTTTAGATCAGCGGAGGAAGGGTACCGAGAAGGGGTTGAAAGTTGATGCGGTTGAGAGTTTAGTGTCAACGGACCTTCTCGGGGACTCAGTATTAGGACCAAATATCGAGTCTGAAGAAGACCCAGTAACTGTTGTGGAAAAGGCAGAGGATGGGCTTAAAAAGACGAAAGAGTTGAAGGAGGACAGTGATGCACAGTCGGGAGATGTGGCAACAAGGTACCCTGACGCGTACCCTAGGAGAAATGGGTCGGCGAAGATGGTGGTCCGAAGCTTGCTAGTGTATTTTTCCCGGTATGGTTACCCGCAGGGGATTCAGTCAGTCCAGGGACCCAACTTCACTTCTAGCCTCTTTGTTCGAGCAATGCCGCAGCATGGGATTGTTGGGGTTGTGTCATCTGCGTATCATCCTGAGAGCCAGGGTGTGTTAGAGCGATGGCACTCAGCCTTGAAATCTGTGCTTCGTTGTTGTTGCTTTGAGAGTGGGAGGGATTGGGATCTTGGCCTGCCATGTGTTTTGTGTGCTGTGCGGGAGGTACCTGGGGAGAGTTTGGGATTCAGCCCTAATGAGCTCGTCTTTGGACACCGTGTCAGAGGGCCTCTCCATATGGTTGAAGAAGTATGGGAGGGCGCAGAAAAACCTTGTTCTATGCTCAAGTGTGTCCTCAACAGTCGAGAACGGAGGTTGCGCAGTCTGGAGTTGGCTGGCTGTAATTTGACTAGCTCTCAGGCCCTCAGGAAGGACAGGTACGCCCTCAAGGTTGAACTCAGGGAGTTTCACGTGGGTCAGGAGGTGTTGATTCTACTGCCCCTTGTAGGTCACCCCTTATCCGCGAAGTACGCTGGTCCTTATAGGGTGGTGGAGGAGCTATCGGACCTGGTTTACTTGGTACCCACTCCAGACAGACGGAAGCGCAATCAGTTATGTCATGTTAATCTCGTGAAGGAGTATGGGAGGCACCCCCCTGTGCCTGTGATGACGTTTAGTAGTCAAGGTGGAGAAGAAGAACGGGACAGTCAAGCTCAGGTGAAGGATAACTGGAAGGATAAGAAGTTCAAATGGGTGCCTGAGTGTGAGAAGGTGTTTAGAGAAGTAAAACACCTGTTGTGCACTCACCCGATCCTCAGGGCCCCTGACTTTAGCCTACCTTTCCAACTAGCAACGGAGGCTAGTGGTGTGGGGGCTGGTACCGTCCTTGTGGAAAAGGACGATGATGGGCTGGAGCATCCTGTTAGTTTCTGCTCAGAGAAGTACAATTCGGCCCAGGGGAGCTGCTCTGTTGTCGAGGAGGAGCTGCTGGCGGTTGTGCTTGCGCTGGGGCATTTCGAGGTCTATGTTCCAGCCTATGGTCCGGTCGTTGTAGTTTACCCAGATCATCACCCTCTCAAGTTCTTGGACCAGTTTCACAATCGGAATATGAGGCTGACCAGGTGGTCACTAAGGTTATTGGTATATAACCTGGACATACGCCATATTGCCGGTTGTGACAACGTGGTTGCAGATGGTCGTTCAAGGGTATATGATCCTGGGTAGATTGACACACGGGTAGCCTCCTGCTTTAGTTTGAATAGTATTTTGCGCTTGGTGCATGTTGGCTCGCGGTTGTAGCCCAGCGTATTGGGTCGTAAAGCAGGAGTTGAGCGTTTGGTATAGAAGAAAAAACTAGGCTTGCCCCTATAGTGCAGCCGAAATAAACAAATTATAAACATAAAAATCAAATAAAAACTCTTTCTTTGATAGTTGATTTTTTTTAGTATGTTATAGCAGTAATTCTGAGTTGCACTCCTCTCAGAATGCTGGGCTAGAGAAGCTCGCTCTTGAGGAGCATAACTATATATAATTTAACCTATGGTGTTGGGGAGGGTTATAATTTTGATTTTTTTTTGTTGAAGAACTGTGCCAGATATTTTACTGCCGCTGGGTGATGGGAAGTGGAGATATAGCATGGGTTCTAACCATCAGATTTTGTGAGCCTTGGGGCCTCTGAGAAAAATCTTGGGGTGGGTGTGACGTTAACCACTCCATTAGAACCGCATGGCTTGTCCTACAGTGACTCGCTAGGATCGCCAGGGCAGTGGATGGGGCTACAGTTTATGTATTAGAGTGTGCTTTATTTCATATGAAAGCTTGTGTCATGGGCAGTCCAGAAAGGCTCTTTGTTTTCACCCATGTCAAGGCTTTATATATTTAATTGTAAAGTATATGTTTTTATCATTAACTAGTAATGATGGGATCTGGGAGAGAGAGAGAGAGTAGAACAGAGTGAGAGGGAGCGCGCAGTGTTTTGTCCCGCTCGATGACGTCACGGCTGGCTGCCTCGTGGGGGTTGGTTAAGAGAGGTCCTTACCATGCTGTTAGCTCCCTTGCTAGTGGCTAGAGGACTTGTAACCGCTTTTTTCCCACGCGGCTCGAGCTAGTGCGAGTATATATACAGTTCCTCGCCACTCTCTCCCTCAGATCTGGTTTCTAGAACGCATCTATCTTAACCCTTGCTACCTGTCCCCTGATCTGCACCTGAGAATCTTTTCCTCTGCCTATCTCTCTCATTTTCCATATCTTTCACCACCTTTTATTAATATTATACCCCCTCTGGTTAACTCTGCAAAATCAGCTTCATGCTGGCCAGTTGTATTGTGCGTTAAGGTCTGATATAACCCATGTATGTTAGTTGTTAAGATAAGTTGATCACGAAGCATTGGTTGGCATTCATATTGTTTAGTACTGCTTCCTTTAATTATTAGTGTTCTGCTGGATTAGATAATGCTAGACTAGGAGTCTGATATTATAAGGTATTGTTTCCTATGAGTGCTGGCTTTAGTTAAAAGCTGCACGACATACCTGAGAACTGGAGTTGATTGAGTAAATTCTAGTCTGTGTGCCATTGAGAGTAGAGCATGCACGAATGAGGGCTTTTTGCCTATACCATTCTGCACTGTTCTAAGCTCGTTGTTTGTCTTTGAGGTACGCCAGGAGAACGCTTAATACTTCGGTATTAAGGTTTCTCAAGAGAGCTACCCTTCCCTATAACGTAATATTTGACGCACAGACTTGAGATTTGCACTAGGCTATGCGGCATGCCATGCGCACCAGTACTCGTATCATTGACTCTAGCTAGACTTTATCAGTCACAGTAAACATTAAGTATATTAACCTAATTACTCTTTTTATGCATACCCATTTATCATTACACAAACATTTCGCAGCCTAGTTTGATGTATGGAGACACAAACGACTTAGGCTCTTTTTGTTGATAGGAATACTGCATTGTCGTGGCGATTATTATTGTTGTAGTGTTTAGGATATTCTTGGCTCCGACGGCATTATATATTCTGCCTTTTTGTGTGCATAGCCTGCACGAGCATTGTTCCGCTGCCTGCCTTTTTGGGTTCCATTTCCGATACGAGCATCTTTATAGCATCTAACATTTAAAGAAGATTCCTTGTTAGTGTTGAAGGACTTTAGTGCACTTTCTTTCATGCAGGAGTGCCTGACATTTATTGATTAAAGTAACGTAAGCTGTAACTTCTCTTACCACCTTACTTTGCATACCATAACCAAGCACCTTTGGTTATAGGTAGTAATAGGCTGTTTTCACATAACATTAAGCCTAGAGTAGACGCACATTTATTGAGAGTTTGATAGCCTATTATTGCATATAGAACTCTGTAGAGTATTGGTGTTCTTTGTTCACTGGGAATATACATCAGAGGTTGGATCTAGCGCTTTCCGTTGTAGCATTTATGCCATTACTAGTCCAATGAATAAGAGACCTGATATATTTGAACCCCAGTCGTAACACACCCCACAGGGTGTGCCTACAATTATAATCACCAAGCAATAAAAACGGAGGAGGCAGCCAAGCTAAAAACATGGTAAAAGAGCCAAAATCGACGGGAACAGAAGGAGAGAAATAAAGAGAAACAACCGTAATCCATCGACCAAGAAAAACCCTAACAAAGGTGCCAGGGAGGGAAGTAGGGCAGGATCACTCTTCATAAGGAACAGAGTGGTGAAGGAGAATACAAGTATCGGAAAGAGAATGAGGAGAACTGATAAAACGGTAGCCGGGAACAGGAATCGGAGGAGAAAGAAGACGAGTTTCCTGGAGACAGACAACCTTAGGGGAATGGGAAGAGAGTAAAAAACGCAAATCGTCTCTCTGAAGAGAAAAACTGCGAAGGTTCCATTGCAAAATGGACATACTAAAAACACTAAAAAGAAAGTACGAGAAAATAAGCTGTAAAAGAGAGAATAAAAATTATATATACAAACAGATATCAGAGTGGCGGAACAAAAACACGCCGAACTTAAGAGGAACAAGGGAGGAAAAGAAAAAACCAAAAAACAAAAAGAGAAGAAAGGAACGGAAACATCGAAGAAAACAAAGAAAGGACAAAAAGAGAAAACATCAACAAAAGTAACACACAAGTAGGAAGAAAACAGATACACTATAGACAACACAGACACACAAAATACAGCAAACAGCGGGAAAGATGCATACATACAAAAGAAAAGAAAGAGGGACAAAGAACAAGAAAAATAAGAACACACAGACTTTTGGACAACGAAAAAAAGACTGATGAGGTTAACGGTGAGTAATAATCATAGACTCCTCTACATAAGGACTGGCGTCGGCCATACTCGGGTCCCGGAACTTGGGTCCATTGTCAGGCCCACAAACTGAGGTCTTATTTTAGTTTTACTGGAAATGGGACTTTGTGTTTTTACTCTACAACATCTTATTAACTAGAGCAACCAAGTAAAGGAAAATAACAAAAATGTTTTTGGTTGATTGACTCATAAGTCTCTTTCGTGATTGAACATAATAGGAAAATATACAGTTATAATGAGATAGTTTATAAGAACATGTATTATACAAGCAAAGCATCATACCATGACTTACATTAATTACATATTAGAAGAAATTAAAGTAAAACCTTTGCAAAATATTACTTTACACATAATTTTACATATATCAAAAGTCACATAACACAATAATTAACTTAAACATTAGAAAGTTTCTCTTGTCGCCTTAAGCAGCCTAGTGTACACTCCGATCGCTTGTATTAAATACAAAGGCCTTAAACAACACATTACACAATGTCTGGCATGCTCCTGAATGGCTAGCTAAAGGAGCATCTACATAAGACAAGCATTGTTTCAAGTAATTGCGACAAACACTTTTTCGAGTCTTGAAGAGACATTTGAAGGGAGATGCCACTATGTACAAAGAAGACAGTAGCCAGTGTAGGCATACTCAGCCCACCTCGATTGAGCGCAGTCAAAAACTCTGATGACAAGCATTCCCCAGAATCTACTTCCTGTTGTCCATGTTTATGAGCTAAAAATCCCCCAAAGTAGACAAGTTTATGTTTTAAAGTATCATCTGAATCTAGAAGTAGTTGAGTGTCTTGTAATGTCAGCTCTTCCAGAAGTTGTAAATCACCATCGTCTATTGCTGCTGTACAAAATTCACAGCTTACTTCTTTGGCTCGGTCAGGAACGATGTCACGTTTCAACAGCTGATGCAACTGCTGTACTTTGGATGCTGCTTGAACATCCCCAATGTCAATGTAAAAATGTCCTCCACTACGTTGTCTTGCTTGACCAAAACACTTTTCTAGCGGATCTTGTGAAAAAACAGCAGGTAGGATGTAAGCAAAATCATGGGTTTCAAAAAGATATTGTGCTGCTTCTATGTTATACCTTGTTGTGATGACAAAGGCATCTGCTGTTGACTGTGTTAGTTTCTTATCTCTGCCATGCCCACCAGTCCACCGACAGCTGGATACAACTGTACACATTTCCTGCAGAGCTTTGAAGTTTGTACAGTTTAATGTCCAAGGTTCACGATATTGGTCTCGTAAATTAACCGCGCTGTACTTGCTTTTAACATTCATTATTTTAAACCAATTGGTTACCAGTGTTATGTATATCAATGTTCCATCCTGAAATTTAACAGTTCCTTTAAGACCTTCAAATGCAGCAATCGTTTTCTCATTGAACACTTGGCAAACTAAGGGCACACTCTGACGTTGCAATGGTTTAGGAAATACTGATGAGCGTGTGAGTTTTGTCAGACGAAGTGGTGTCTTCTGATCTTCATTGTAAAGAGCTTTAACATCACTCCAACACGCCAAATATTCTGTACCGTCCTTGCTAAAATGTAATTCTTGACATTTCTCTGTGATCCAGTTGTTTCTCATATTCTTGAGGATGTGAACATAATCATAGACAAGGAAAACATTTATGCCATCTGGTGCTAGTGTTACTTTTCCAGGACCCCCAAGCATTCTGTAAACAGCTTGATTCAGTGGACAGTTGTCACAGACGAACGATACTGGATGGCCACCACTAGCTTTAACAACATATACAGCCTCAAGTAATATTTCCTTCAGTTGAATAGCATTCAGTTTTGATACAGGATGAATTCGTATGATGTACCGTGGTCCTCCATAGTGACAAACAACTTCAATAGCAAGAGCAGATGTTGCTAGATTTTCTGATCCGTTTGTTGCATAGCCTAATATATGCTCTCCTGTAAATCTAAGGGCCTGCTTAAGCTTGACTTCATCAAACAAAATGTTAACTAACCGCTGTTGTGGCTTCAACTGATCAAAAAGGATTGGGAGACACTTGTCAGCATAAGTTAGTGCGAGATAACAATTGGCGAATCTGTTTCTCACAAGGAAGACTAATTGCTTTGGAGTTTCTAAGCATTCTATATGCTGCGGGTGATATACAAAACAGTTCTGCTGTAAGAATTAACATATGCTTTGTATATCGGCGATTTTTAGGAGGAATAAGAAGGAGTTGTAACTGTGCTTGAATGAACTGAAAACCTTCAATTTCATGAAATTCTGTGATAGAGTCAAGTTCTGAAATTATTCTTTTTAAGCGGTCAGTATTAGTCGCTTCATGAGTGTTCATAATTTTCACTATTTCTTCAATTAGAGACCACTTACTTACCAAGCTATTTTTTTGAAGATTCAGTTTACTTTTTGGTATCTCCAAGCCACTTTTCTCTGCTACTATCAGCTGCAGAAAACCAAAAGGAGACTGTACCTCTTTAAAATGAAGAAACTTATCAACTGCTCTACCATTACCATCTGTCTTAAACATTGTCAGTTCTCTACCATTTTGCATTATATAAAACTCAGGGAAGTGTTTTCCAATCTCTCCCGCAAATTTGTCATAACTATGCATTTTGTCTTGTTCATTTTCATATTCAGTTTGTTTTTAAAGTCTTGCTTCACTTGTCACTGTTTTAGTTAACCTAGGAGCTGACGTAAGTTGTTTGAGGCAAGACTTGGGTACACCTTTAACAACTGTAGGAGGCCCAGCTGGTCGTTTTCCTCCCCGAACTGTGACCCAATCGCAGTCGAAGTGTGATGCACAAATCCATAGTTTCGACCTGTCTCTCAAACTTTCTGGGCTATTTGGCATAGCACTAATCCATGCATGTCGTTCTTGTTCTTCATTCGGGAAACACACCATAGGACTGTATGGCTCTCCCCTGTAGTTTCCACGACAATTGAATGCAGCACATCTTTTCGGCATTGTTCCTGTACAGCAAAAAAACAAGAATAGTTGTAAAATGGTTATCAGTACATATCAAAGCAACCCGTTGACATCAGCTCAATTCTAATATTTATCAGCTAAATAAGTTGTTAACACAGATCCTTTTGTGACTGGTAAGAATTTATAAGAAAATTACTTACAATAAGCTGAGAGATAACGAACAACAGAACAAAAATGTGTTGCCTCTAACGTGTCTCTGGGTGACTGGCGTCTGGCATCGTCCTGGGCTGTTCGTTTTCTGGCGAGACATTATGTCGCCAATATGGCGGGGATATGGACGATTGCGTGTGAAATTACATGCATTTATATGTAAAGTTGTGTTTGTGTACATATTTTTGTGTTTAAGAAAGTCGGAGAGACCACTGCTTTCATGATACTGCTTTTAAGCAATGGACCCAAGTTTAAAACTCCGAGAGTGCTCGTTTCCAGTCCTTATGTAAAGGGGTCTATGGTAATAATGGAAGGAATGGGGGACGAGGAAGAACAAGGAGGGAAAGAAGATTGATAACCAGGTGGCATAGGGAGGCTTAATAGGGAAGGAGAAGAAGAGATAGGAGGGCTAGATGGAGAGGGAGGAAGGGGAGAGGAGGGAGGGGGAAGGACGGGAGGATGAGGAACGGGAAGGAGAGGCCCGGGAGGAGGGAGAGGAAGAAAGGGAGGAACGGGGCAAATGTTTCGAAACTAGTTTGGTAGAGGAGGCAGGAAGCCGGGAGGGAATCTTGGAACTACAAGACGAGGACGGAGGAAGAGAACGAGGAGGCGGCGTCGGACGAGAACGCTGGCGGATGGGGCGTTGAGACAAACCGGAAGAAGTGGAGCGAGGAAGAGTAGTGGAAGGAGGGGGGGTGGAAGTAGGAGTAGAAGAGGTAAGAACAGAAAAAGAGTTAGATAAAGGGAGAGAACACGATGAGACAGCCAAGGGGATGGGGGAGACAGAAGAAACTGAAGGAGGAGAGGAAGAAGGATGAGAAGAAGGAACAGACGACGGAACCGGAGAAGTAGAGGGAGAGGAGGACGAGGATGATGGAGGCGCAATGAGGGGGGGAGCGGAAGAAGTGGAGGAGACGGGAGGGGGAGATAGAACAGTTGAAAACGGATGAGGGGAGAAGCCCAGGTGGCGAGCTGCCTGACGAGCCGTAGAATGAGTAAGGCTGTGCAATGTCTTAAGGATCGTAACTTCAGACTCGAATTTGAAAACAGGAGAATCTCGGGAAACAGCAGAATGGGAGCCCTGACAGTTTAGGCAGCATCGTATCGGAGACCGGCAGGCACCGACGAGATGGCCAGATTGTGCATAGCGTGGGCACCTAGGGCAGTCGGGAGCGAAAGAGCGACAGTACTTAACAGGATGCCCAAAGCGCCAGCAACCGCGATACTGCTGAGGACGAGGTAGGGACTCAGTGACGGGCAGGCGAGTACCGCCGACAATAACGTGAGAAGGGAGAGACCGACCATCAAACGCGATTTTGGCGATATTGGCGGGATGGCGGCGATTGGTGCGAGGTGGGATGGTGTAGCAGACAAGACTAACCACAACATGGTCTTGAGCAACAACAATAGACTTAATAAGGTCGGCACAGTCTGCGAACTGCCGACCACCGAGACGGATGGAAGGAGGGATCAGGACGGTACCCGTACAAGAGTTCAGTCTTTGGTCTTTAAGGGCTGGGATGGAAGTTCCGGAGAAGTCGACAATGGTTGACATAGCAGCAGCCTGACGTTCGTTCTGGACCGTAACGAGACGGGAGTCATCATGGCGGGAGTGGAAGGTGACATCCCTGCCCACCTGCTGAAGGAGACGCAGGTGGAACAAGAGGTCATCTCCGGCGAGAGGAGCTGAGGCGGGGACTGAGAAGAACTTAATAAAGTCAGCAGGGGCAAAGAGTGAGGATAAAGGGAGAACAGAAGAACGAGGGCGGGGAGCGGAAGTAACGGGAGGAGAAGGAAAAGAAGAAGAATGTGGAACGGGTGGGAGATACGGTTCGAAAGTGACTACACGAGAGGAAGGGGAAGAAATCGAGGAAGTGGAGGAGGACGAGGGAAGAAGAGTGGAAGAGGAAGCAGAGGAGAGAGCGAACGGACGAATGGAAGAGGGCCGATCAGGTAGAACGGAGTGGGACACGGAAGAGGACAAAGGGGCAGGAACTGAGTGAGCGGCTAGGGAGGAAGCGAACGTAGAGGAGGTAGACGTGCCAAGAGAACTCGACACGACTAGGCTCGGAACTGTATGAGGAGCAGAGGTCGAATGGACGGTCACAGACAGTGCATGGGTCGGTAAAGGACCCGGTATAGTGGTAGGCAAAGATCGACCACCAACCGAGGAGAGGACGGGCAAGGAAGGAGACATAAACACATCAGCCATATCATCGCCAGCGCCGGTGATCGAAGATCCAGAAGAAGGCTCCATAAGACGAAGGTAACATGGTTCATCCGGGAGAAGCTCCACACCCACCACGGAGCCACAAATTAGAGGACAAGGTACATGCCCCAGGAGTCAAACCCGGATATACACCCCGACCCCCTGTGCCTAATGGGCGGTCAACTCGTCAGTATCGGGTCCAGCACAGAGGGCGAGATTTGACGATAAAAGATTCCCCTCGTGCGGGCACGTCAGGTACTACAGTTCTACGGGTGGAAGGGAACGCCGTCCACATCCACCCTCCACCAAAGCATAAAGAATAGTCCAGCCGGCAACGATAGAAGAAGGTGAAGTAAAGAAAAGGAAAAAGGTAGAGAGGGGAAAAAAGAAAGAAAAGAGGTACCTCGCAGGCCTCTGGAAACCAACGAGGAGGGAGGGCTTAGCCCACGAGGCCGGCGGGGCCCCAATCCTAAGAAGGGCTGTGGCCCCCCCCCCCCGAGGAACAGAGGCCACCGGCCACGCTTCAAGCCCCGCCACCACGACATGGTGGCTCCCTAATGGCGGGGTAAAGAAGTGTCAAGCACTTGAGAATCCATGCACGAGGAGATTTGGGCACTATATAAGTAACCATACGATTATTATTATTACTCTAAACGATAGTGAATCTTCATGAAACCAGTTTTTATTGAAGGCAAGGACATGTATTCAATTACATTGGAACCTGAGCTACCCGAATTATTTCAGAACTGCTTGCCTTTGGTTGGGAACCTATACATTTCGAAGTTTGCTCAATGAATTATATACATCAAATGTGGATAATAATAATAGTTAAAACTAGATAATCATGCTATGGATAAACGATGGAACTATTTGACTAGCATATTTGTCTATGTTAATACTTCTAATGCAAATATATATTGTATATGCTCATTATCCCATCTAGATTTACTATAGTTATTCCGTGTAGCACTTGCTCTCTCTCTCTCATATATATATACAAATATATATATATATATTATATAAATAGAGAGAGAGAGAGAGAGAGAGATCCGAAATACTATATTCACGTGTAAAGATCCAAACACTATCAGTTTTCCTAGTATTATTATGTTACCTCCACCAACCGACTTTACTCCTAAACTCAATTAATGAAATCAACCAATGACAGCCCCGCCCTACAACCACATCCACACAAACACTGATCCTCCCTCATTCACAATATGAGTTCTACACATTGGCACATGTCTCGCTTTCCAATATCAGATCTGATCTCCATCCTGTATGATCTTATTCTCTCTCTCTCTCTCTCTCTCTCTCTCTCTCTCTCTCTCTCTCTCTCTGTCAAATCAGAACCTCGTCTCATTTCAGCCCTCATTTCAAATTCTCTTTTGCTCGGATTGTCACGTCAGCAGTCTGCTTTCTTTGTTTTGCATATTTGTGGTGTATGTTGTTTTTTCCGGTTAGTCTAAAATTCAGTCTGAGGTCGTGATCTGAAACTTGAGAATGCTGTCCGGATTAGAGCATGTGTAGTAAGAAAGATGGACCGTGTTTACTGTACATTTATTTATAAATGTATTTATTAATTTATGTATTACTCCATTTTTGTTTTGTACCTGCAGCATTTATCAACGTGATTTTATATTTATGATCATACATAGGATCCTATAACCAAACTATCTGCGCACTACCAGTATTGACGAATATATACTAGGGACAGGGATATCATTTGGGTGTAAACATTGGCAATACTAAGGCGGAGATAGGTGGATCTCTTGTTAATATAAGATATCTACACTGGGTATATATTTTCCATCGCCCTTCATTACCGATATAATAAACAAACATGTTTTTAAATATTTTTCCCCAACACTGTGATTGAGCCACACTGGCGATTTGTTTACAGTTTTTATTTTACTCATTCAGTGTACAATGACTGGTCGATAGATAGATACATTGGTTACATAGATAGATATATAGAGCCATATAGCATATTGCATGTCAGTATAATTAAATTCGTGCATAATGTTGACAATTTGTTTGGTGGTAAGTTTAGTAAAGACAATCAGCCTGATAAATGTATCTATGTTATTATTTATTCCATGTTTTAAAATGCAATCCCTGTTTTATTATTTTGATTTATCTTGCATGTTTTTATTTTACTTGTTTTGTTTTTTCTTCCTGAAATTGGCACACGTGTGTACCATGTTTGTTGCTGCAGTAGAAGTCCCACCACCACCTTATTCTACAAAGGAGTACAAAGGAGTACAAAGGAAATCAAGCAACAACAGGTCTAGTGACCCTAATTTAATTTAAAGAAGAGTAATTGGACAGAGGAAGAACAAGCTGAGAAGTGAGAAGACAAGTAGAAGGCTGAACTCCTACTAAATTATTCTTAATATATCCTGTTCCCTGCGCTCTCAATGCCAATATACGGTAGTTGATTACCTTATTGCTAGACAAATTAATTAATTAAATAAATGTTTCTTCGTTTATTCATTGCTCTTCCACTACATAGTACTTACTTCTCTATGTTAATATTACCCTGGTCAGACATTATTGCGTCAAAGAGAGAGAGAGTGAGAACGAGATAGGACTAGATCATTATAAACACACCCACTCACGTTTGATTAGTTTCCCGTCCCCCGATATATTATGTGTTATCTCCCCTTCACAGCATGTATGGGCCATTTTATTGCCTCGACATACTCAGAGAAATTTTTACCTCCAGCCAATTTCCTTTTCAATTTCAATTTATATGTTAGTGTTGTTCAAGGGCCGTTCCAAGAGGTGAGGATGAGTATACATACTTTTTGTCAGATGTTTTTGATTCTTGACTAAATGTTTAGTTATTGAAATTATATATATATATATATATATATATATGAATATGACACCAGTGTGATGTCGAAACGTTTGGTAATAAAGTATGGAACTGTTCGTAGCGTACATTGTTCTTCTATTCCGGCTGAAGATACGGTTCCCAAGGAACACTTCTCTCTACGATGTACTACGAAGAAGACCACTGCAGATGACACCAGTGTGATGTCGAAACGTTTGGTAATAAAGTGTGGAATTGTTCGTAGTGTATTTTGTTCTTTTATTCCTGCTGAAGATATGGTTTCCAAGGAACACTCCTCTCTCCGATATACTACGAAGAAGACCACTGAAGATGACACCAGTGTGATGTCGAAACGTTTGGTAATAAAGTATGGAACTGTTCGTAGCGTACTTTGTTCTTCTATTCCTGCTGAAGATACAGTTTCCAAGGAACACTCCTCTCTCCAATGTACTACGAAGAAGACCACTGAAGATGACACCAGTGTGATGTCGAAACGTTTGGTAATAAAGTATGGAACTGTTCGTAGCGTACTTTGTTCTTCTATTCCTGCTGAAGATACGGTTCCCAAGGAACACTCCTCTCTCCGATATATATATATATATATATATATATATATATATATATATATATATATATATATGATTTCAATAACTAAACATTTATATATATAATATAATGTATATATATAATCATAATGAAGCACAGTAGATTTCCATTTCTCCAGTAACGAGTCTCATCGTGAGTTGCATCAAAAAGATTGTAGTAAACACAGGTATTCCTGTGATCACCACCACGTTGTATAATGCTGCCTGTGTTGCTATGTGATCTAGTAAAGGAGGACATATATTTTGGCAAGGATGAGATTATTACAAAACTATGGTATGACAGTAATCAAGAGAGTCGTGGGTCTACACTTGGTCTTCTTCGTTTACTCAACTTAAGCTTACTGCTGTAGTTATTAGTTTACTTTCCTGATATTGGTAGTGACAGTAGATAATATATCTTAACCTTTTCAGTATACGAAGACTCATTACTTGATTTTATATATATATATATATATATATATATATATATATATATACATACACGGTGTCCCGCGAGTTGTGTAAAATACTTTCAGAAATGAAAGATTATTTAATTCTAAGTAAAATATGTTCTATAAACATAGGCTTTTTTAGGCGTCAGTGTTTGGTAATCAGTGATTTATATTTGACGGTTATTGATTGAGGTGATGTAGGAAGGGAGGGAAGGAGGGGAGAGCGATCAGTGCACTGGTGCCACTTCAAGGAAGTTTACTTTGTATTTTCTCATTATGTCTTGATATCTTTGAAAAGGGGAAAAATTCTAAGCTACTATTACATGGATTTATTATTTATCATTTCATGAAACCTTGTAGTATTGTTATCAACAGTTACACCTGCTCTAATGTAATGACACGTGGCACCAATGCATCAGCTGTCCGCACTCCTGTCACTCCTGAATCATGTGTCACTCAGTTCCCACCAAATCTTATAAGAGTATGAAGGGCCACATCCAATTTTGTTTTTCCATCACTTGCTAGACCAGAACTGCAACACAATGCCATTTAAAGTGGCATGATATTAATTTATGGGTTCTGATATGGAATTCTAGTGCTGCTGTTGCCGAGTATAAGAGGAGATACCCAAACAGGAGATGCCCAAATCCAAAAGTGTTCTGCAGTGTTTTCCAGCATCTGCGTGACAGAGTAACGTTTCCTGGAGTTTGTGGAACCGCTGAAAGGATAGAGAGTCAAGATAAAGTGAGGCAGATAATGAACACACTCAGACAGAGCCTAAACATCAGCACAAGAAGAATTCCCTCCAGACTGGGAGTTCCTCGTATGAAAACTTGGAGGACAATGAAAAGAGAAGGTCTGCTGATGCATTGGTGCCACGTTTCATTACATTAGAGCAGGTGTAACTGTTAATAACAATACTACAAGGTTTCATGAAATGATAAATAATATTTCCATGTAATAGTAGCTTAGAATTATTCCCCTTTTCAAAGATATCATGGCATAATGAGAAAACACAAAGTAAACTTACTCGAAGTGGCACCACCGCACTGATCGCTCTCCCCTCCTTCCCTCCCTTCCTACACCACCTCAATAACCGTCAAATTTAAAATGCTGATTACCAAACACTGATGCCTAAAAAAACCTATGTTTATAGAACATATTTTACTTAGAGTTAAATAACCTTATATTTCTGAAAGTATTTTTAAAAACTCGCGGGACACCCTGTTTTTATATATATTTATTTGTTTTTCTTTTTTGTAGGAGGCGATAAATCAGCTTGTTCCCATCTTTATTATTCAGCTATAACAGCGTTTATATAGCCAAATATACGAAAATTAGTCCATGCATTGCCAAGTATATGTAGGATAAATAGTAGCGATTCTACAGCATACAGCTTAAAGTATCACATTAGACATAGTATTATACGACATTAGCGTCTTAATGTATTTGGTTATTCTTATATGTTTGAACAGAATGAATTAACACGAACTATGAGGTATTAGGAGGCATTGCATTACCTATTCCATCAATATCATATTTATACGAAGCAATTCACATCATATGAACTCTATGCTCCAAACTGGTATATTACATTAACATTCAATATTACTGCTTCCTTCACTCCTCCAATGAGAAAATGTATAATAATGTTGAGCCAGTATTATGTGTTCTTGGTCCCCACAGACACATCCATCCCGTGTTGCAGTCTGTTTGTCACCCCACTTCACCACCAAGAATAATACACTATTATCACTGGGACCAAATTAATTGAGATAGCCTTTACCCTTATCTATCCCACAGATACTTCCTATACTGTATACAAGCGTTTAATGATAGCCAGAATAAACTGTCATAATGAATCATAATCCTCAAAGGGTAATAGCGGCCACAATTTTAAACGGCCACAACACATAATTACCTAGGTTTGGTTAGGTTAAATTAGGCTTGGTTTGGATGGGTTGCATTATCTTAGGCTAGGTTTGGTTACGTCTGTTTTTGTTTGGTTAGATTTGGTTAGGTTAGGTTAAATTCAATAAGGTTTGATTTTGGGTCTGTGGCCCTTTGGGAATGTGTTCGTTTTGACTGTCTATCTATCTATCTATTGTCTGACGCCGTGATCCCCGAAGGTGTGGCCACGAACGAACCGCCCCCATGCACCTCTGTCCCCAGTCAGTCGACGCCCCTCCCCCCAACCGGCACCGCCTTCGTTCATGTACTTCCTCACTCCATCCTTCCACCTCTCATTCGGTCTACCTCTCCCTCTCTGTTCCTCCACCTCGCTCTCATACACCCTCTTAGTCATTCTCTCGCTTTCCATACGTTCCATATGGCCGAACCATCTCAAGTTGTTCCTTTTCACACTTTCCAGCACATCTACCTCCACACCACACCTCCTTCTTACTTCCTCATTAGTCTGTCTATCCCTCCATGTAACTCCGCACGCACTCCTTAAGTAATTAATTTCCACTGCTCTCACTCTTGGTCTGAGTCTCTCAACCAACATCTATGCTTCGCTTTCGTAAGTCAGTGTCAGGATTACCACACTGTCATGCAAGGACTTATTCACTTCCATACTGACCACCCTATTTCTTGTTACTGCTTTTAGCATTCCTACAACCCTCTTCCCCTGTTGTACCCTCTCCCGCACTTCTTCATCCATATCTTTACTCAACACACTGCCCAGATATTTAAAATAGTTGACGATCTCCATAGCCTGACCGTTCAGCTTCACCTCACACTCTGTGACTTCACCCCTTTCGAAGACCATAACCTTGCTCTTCCCCGCATTTCCCTTCAAATTCCGTTTTTCGCACACTGTTCCAAACTCATTTACCAGACCCTGCAAGTCCCATTCAATATCACTCATCAGAACTGTATCATCCGCAAACAGCAGTATAGGTAGCTTTCACTCAATTCCCTCCCTTTTCAGCGATACACCAACATCCACTGCTCTTGATAGTATTTCTTTCATGACTCCATCCATATATACAGTAAACAACCACGGGGACATCACACACCCCTGTTTCAAACCAACATTCAGGTCAAAGAACTCGCTCTGCTCACTCTCCACACGTACTGCAGCCTTTGCACCCTCTTACATGCTCTTCACTGCTTTCAGCAACTTGCCCTCTACTCCGTATATTCTAAGTACTTTTCACAAACCTTCTCTATCCACTCTGTCATAGGCCTTCTCCAAATCCATAAAGGCAACATACACCTATTGTTTCTTCTCCAGATACTTCTACACAACACAATTCAGGGTAAAAATCTGATCTACACATCCTCTTCCCTTCCTAAAAACCTCCCTGCTCGTCGCCTATCCATTTCTCCGTTCTCACTCTCACTCTGTCAATCACTACCCTACTGTATACCTTCCCTACTACGCTTAGAAGACATATTCCTCGGTGGTTACCACACACTCCTATTTCCCCTTTGCCCTTATATAGGGGGACTGTTATGCCAGTCTTCCAGTCATCGGGTGCACTCCCCTTCTCCCATGCTAGTTTGCACATTTTCCATACCCATTCTATCACTATCTCACCACCATACCTCAACATTTTCCCACACACTCCATCTGTTCCTGGTGCTTTCCCCAACTTCACTCTTTTCATGGCTTCCCACACTTCTGTCCTCCTGATCCCCACCTCCTCCTCCACTACTTCTATTCTTCTCCCTTCCATACCATATCCAGCTATGTTTGCTGGCTCTTCATTCCTTACATTTAGCAACTCACTGAAGTACTCCCTCTATCTTTCGACTCTCTCTTGCTTCTCGGCTAGCATTCTCCCATTCTTATCTTGCACGCCCTTACTGTTTCCCTTGCTACCTTCCCTAACTTTCTTGACTTCTTTCCAGAACAGTTTCTTACTCTCCCTCATTTTTACACTCGGATTCCTTCCAAATTCCTCATCTACTCTTCTCTTACTTTCCTTCACTACTCTCTTCACCACCCTCTTACTCTCCACGTACCTCACTCGTTTCTGTCTCGGAATCTTCATTCCCTCTACTACCCAACCACTCTCTATATGCCTTCTTTTTTTCTTCCACAGCTATTCTTACCTCTTCTGTCCACCATGCTGTACCTTTCACTCCCCTCCCTCTTCTCTTCACTCCACACACCTTCTCACATGCTGCACAGATCTCATCCTTAAACACCTTGCTCATCTCCTCCACTTCCTCCATAACTTCCAGGTCGAACCCACCTAGTCGTCTTTCCACTGCTCTCCTGTACTCCTCCCTGACTTCCTCCTCCTGCAACCTCTCCACCCTCCTCACCATTCCACCCTCCTCTCGCCTCCCTCCAGCTCTCCTCACCCACTTCTTTTGTATCCTAACCTTAGCTACCACTACATAATGATCAGACAGACCCCCTCCAATACCCCTATACACCCTAGCATCCATCACAGATTTCTTCATTCGTTCATCCAGACATACATAATCAATCAATGACTTTCGTTCCACCACTGTCTAATCCTTCATCGTCAACATCCGTTTCCATGTGTACCTGTGGATCATTCTGTGTCGAAAGAAGGTGTTGGCTATCCACAGCCTCCTCCCCACTCATACGTCCACAAGTGCACTACCATTCCCATTCACCTCTGATGGTACCCCCCACCCTCCCACCACGCCCTCAACTTTCCTATCACCCACCTTACCATTCATATCCCCAATCAGAAATATTCTTTCGTTCTTGTCAAACTTCTCCAGGCACCCCTCCACATTCATCCAGAACTCCTCTTTCTTTCTTTCAAGTATATCCTCTGTCGGGTAATACACCATACAATCACCCACGTTTGTATTCCTACTTTCATTCTCACCCACACAATCCTTGAACCCACAGACCCATACTCTCTTACACATTCCTTCCATTTGCTACTTACAAACAAACATGCACCTTCTCTCGCTGTTCCTTCACTCACTCCAGCACACACACCCATTCCACACTCTCACTCTCTATCACATCTGAACCTTTCCATTTGGTCTCTGTCATTCCACATACATTGACTGTACATCCACGTTTTGACTGTATTTAACTATAATGGATACAACATACCCCTCACTCAGATCTATTTATATACCTCATGTCAGACTTCAA
Source organism: Paralithodes platypus (assembly GCA_032716605.1). NCBI lineage: Eukaryota > Metazoa > Arthropoda > Malacostraca > Decapoda > Lithodidae > Paralithodes > Paralithodes platypus. The sequence continues at coordinate 10,252,754 of CM064508.1, forward strand.
CTATATATCTGTTCTACCGTTTAATATATTTTTGCATTACCTTATCAACTTGTAAGGACAACAAAAAATAACAAAATTAAAACAAATCAGACTTCACAATTGATAATAATAATATCAAAACAATAGTGATAATGATAAAATATAAATATCTCCAATCAAATGTTTTTATCATGCCCTCTATGTATCATATAAAGTGACATCCTTTAATCTACCTTACACAGACACATACACACACACACCATCATCTCGACCACTCTCATCTTTCCTTTTACTTGTTTCTTCTTCTCTCCATACTCCTCACTTTTTGTCCACTCTTACTTTGTTCATATATCGACCTCCCTTCCCTCTATTATTATCTTGTTATCGTCCGTACCTCTCCCTTTATCATTTGTGTTTACCTTCTTGCCTTTCCTTTCTCCTTTTTTGTTATCTTGTACTTATCCCTGCATTAGATTATTATTATATATTGTTCGTTTTCTTTCGTATCAATCTCCTCGTCTCTTTTTGTCTCCTTATTCCCTTGTGTACTCCTCCCTTCCCTTCCTCCATTATTATTTTGATCCAATATAAATGGAGGTGGCGTTTTATTTGTTATCAAAGAAAGTCTTAACCCGATCTTCTTGTCAAAACCCTAATTTGTGAATGTCAAAACATCCTTTGTGCTAATAAATAATAATATAGGTACAAAATAATACTTGCATTAATATACAGACCTCCAGCTCTATCAGTTCAAACTGACCGAATCATTTACGAACAAATTGCAGATGTAAGTAACTCACAAGACACCATCATTTTTGGCGACCTTATTTTATCTGTGACCAAGTGGGGCAATACTCTTACTTTACACTCCGGATATGACTTGTATGAGAACTTGCAAGATAGTTTGCTCTATCAATTTGTTCGATCGCCGACCCGTGGTAATAATATATCATTTTTGACCTTGTACTTGCAATACAAGAAGAATTAATAGAGAATTAGCATGTTGGTGATGCATTCAGTAATAATGATCATCGTACGATCACTTTCCATTTAAAATTCAATAGCAACGAACTCAATACCAGCAAAGAGAAGGTCCCAAATTTCAAGAGAACAAACTTCCTTAAACTTAGAGCAATGCTTAAGGACATCGACTGGTGTTCTATAATTAACAATGATGATCTATACCAATCATAGAGATTGTTCACCTCCACTACTCGAATGCAGTACATGAGTGTATACCATTAACAAATCGAAAATCAGTACATAATAATAGGCCTAAGTGGTGGAATAAGGACATTGTGGATTTTCTGCTTGCTAAAAAGAATGCTCATAATAGATTAAAAATATCTGATACCCATGAAAATACAATTATATTTGTAGATCTACAATGCAAATCCAAAATGTTAATCAAACAAAATAAAAACACGCTAGAATTACATGTTTCAAATCAAAGTAAAACAAATCCGAAAGATTTTATAGTTACACCAGGAAGAAGAAAGTAGTGACTTCAACAATTGGACCATTAGTCGATGAGAAAGAAGATTACACTAAAGATGAAGCAAAGATGGGTAATGCTCTCAACACCTTCTTTGCATCAGTTTTTACAACAGAAGACCTTAATAATATTCCTACAGCATCACCAGTTCAGATAGATAATTCTGACGTTCTAAGCAGTATCAGCAGTACACTGACCTAATCCCATCTCTTTAAAGAACCTGATTCCGTCGACCTACGCTAAGTAAATCTATCGTCTTCTTAATTCTGGCGGACAACGCCTTGATATAAGCTACACAGATTACTGAGATGCTCGAGATAAGAATGAGTGAGTTCGTTTATCGGCTCAGCCGTTTATTCCCGGCGGAAGTGGCTCACCACTATAACCACCAGGATAACATTCTGATTAGTACCAAGCTGCGAACGTTTTCTCTGTTACGCCTTGAGGCGGAAGTGTTTTAAGGGAGGCGGCGAGCCGGGATCCCCCCAAAAACATGTGTAGTAAAATGTCGGTCATCCGAAATTATACTATCGCCGGCAAAACAGACACATTCCAATCTATCCTGCACCAAACAAGGATAGGCTAATCTGAATTTTAACATTACTCCAGATGCTTCCGGAAGTTTTCCGGCAGGGAAACCGCGTGAAGCAACAAGAGGCACGTTGACTAAGTCTCACTTATAAAACCCGCCTGAAGGGCCATGTCTCCAAGAAAAAATAACCCAACGTGCACATATAATGGCTTAGTTATACATCAATTCAATAATCAATAAATAACACATCCTAGCCATAACTAACAAACCTACAGGAGGCCAACTAGATGGGGGCAGGTGGCAAAGATCATCAATAATAATGTAACAAACCTGCACTCCAGCGAAGACCCCCAAACACAACGTGTAGTGTTCATGAAGAGTAGGCTGAAAAGCGTCATGGCTCCGTGCTAGACCCCTCAGCTAAGTGAGACAATCTAAAACGCACGTGCCCTCGTGGTGTAGATAACATACCAATGCACACCCAAAATGGGCTGAACAACGGGCCTCTGTTCACTGAAAGAAGCCTCATGACTAAATCGCACTAAATAAGCATGAACTAGAGAAATATAACATACACGTGGGAGCCTTGCCTTATCACAACAAGAAACTCCACCTAACAAAGCTAACCTTTGCTAAGTACCCGGAAAACAGTCTCCTTGGGCCGAAGAAAGGGTGTATACAGCCTACTCCTAGTCTATAAGCTACCTTGACCTCAGCATATAGCATGTACATATGAGAAAAGACTCACAATGTTCGAGGGCAGGAGAAGAATGAAGAAGGGCTGGACAACCCCCCGGAACTACGTCCGACTCGCACGAGGCCTATGAGTATAAGAGCGAGGGACGCTTTGAGAAGCCAAGGCGACGCGTACATTAGACAGCAGAGTCCTGGGAAGTTCAAGAGCTGGATCATGTTTAATTTTATTTTATTGATTATTTTTTACTATTTTTTTCTGGTAGTGGTACCCACATCATATAGGACGAGTCTGTGACTGATTTTCTTGTATTTAAGAGCGTTTCGCTCACGATGTGTGACAATCGTATTATGTTCTCACTCCTAGGTGGGAAGTTTGAAAGGCAAGCCTGAGTTCAAAGATTGGCCATAAACAAAGTTAAGGCGCATCATCAATGATGAATGGGCCACTAATAAATTGTATATTTGTATCTCGCCATTGACGCATAGAATATTTTACACTGTCTTGCACTTGCATGTGGGCTCAGAAAGCAGGTTTAATCTTCATAACAGCATGCTCAAAGTATTGCGAATATGTATGCAAGAATAAGTGTACATTTATCTTCCTGACAGTGGGTAGATTGAAACATATCTGATTTGCTCTGATATTTTACTGGTTGGCTCACATAGAAAACCAGTTACTAAACCTTTTACCTTGTGGCGGTACAGTTGTTGACTGTCACGCTGGTATTCATAGGGTCTAGGGTTGTAATCACAGAGAGGTATGCACAACATTGAAATATATAAGTATATAAGAATCGTTTAATTTATCAATACGACCATTCTGTATTGGTGCTTTAACTTTATTGGTATGCATATTATAAACGTGTTCTCAATTGTCAGTATGAAAATTAATCATTCCTAAATGTATTCCAATTAACACACTTTCTTCGCATATTCAAATTTCCATATCTCTCCACTCCTCAATTGTATTAGTTTTCTTTGCTGTTATTTAATTTTAATTGTTGTCTTTTTGTCTGCTGGTTTTTTCTATATTGCATAGGTTTAAATAATGTATTGCATACAGATTCGTGAGGATCAGTAGGTTTGTTGCTGCTTGCTTTTCGTTGGGCTTCCCTTTTATATTCGCACTTCTCCTTCCTATTCCTTTCTTTCACCACACACCTTTTCACTCTTCCTTACCTTCACCTTTTCTTGACTTCCCTTTATTCGATTATCCTTGCCTCCCATTCCTTCCACTTCTCTCATCACTCCTTCCCACACACTTTCCCCTGTTTCCCTCTCCTCTCTCCTGTCCACCTCTTTCTTATTTTTCCATCTCTCCTCCCCTTTCCTTCTTTTCCCTTCCTCTCCCCCCTCACTACTGTCATATAATACATTTGTATGATGAGTCTAGTTCCCTCATCTACTTTATATACATAAATATCTTAGTTCATGTAGGTAACGTAACTACTGGTTACGACTGTACTTTTGCTACTTGGTGTGGTGGTCAATGGAAGTTCAATGCGGAGTTTTCGGTATGATACCGATTATTGTATAGTGATTGATCATTTCTCACTCACAACACTTGTAAAATGCATGTTCTGCATTATTCACACTCGAGCTAAAACGCCCACGGAAGTACACACCTTCCAGGCATAGGGCACAGCTCCTTTACACATTTCTGGAAAACACTAGACACACTCCCGCAGACACACGGGAGAACACGACACTCTCCGGCACTCTACCACACAGGGTCTGTCGAAGTACCCCACAATCACTGCTAGGGATCACTTCACCTACTACAACCTAGTCCACACATTTTGGGACTTAGGCATCACTTCACCATTCACCATATACATCATTGAAGAATCACTACTGACGCTGAAGCCTTATGTAACTCAAGATATAACTATTATTGCTGCTGAATGTGCCTGTTGTTCCTGCTGATTCTACGCTTACTTATTCAATAAATACCAAGCTGACTACACGTGTATTAATTCTGGCTTCCCATTAGGTCATCAAATATTATTGGGTGGTGGCAAGTGATAACCGCTACCGTTATTACAAGTATAAGATTACTAGTGGCTACCAGAAGAAAGCTGCTGACTAAGACTCCCTTACCTCTAGCCAACCCCCCCCCCCTACCCCCTGCTTTTCAATCTCTCTCCATTCTTTTCCTTTTCGCTCGCCCCCTCTCTCCCCCAACTCTAGCCAAATCCAATCCCCCCTCCTCTATCTCTACCCCCTCCCCCTCTTCTCCCTGTTGGCTCCAGCCTAATCTACTACATATATCCTTGCCTGAGCTGTGTGTGCTTCCTCCTTACTTGTGTGTTTGTGTGTGTGTGTGTGAGAGAGAGAGAGAGAGAGAGAGAGAGACAGACAGACAGGAGACAGAGAGAGATAACTAATGGACCCATTGTTATATTTCTTTAATAACATGCATACAATTATAACAGTAGAAAATATATAAATATATACAATATATACATACAAAATATTTATATATACTGTACATACTAGTTGATAAATTATATGTTGAGGTGAGTGTTGCTAATATAATTGTAGGTAGATAAATCCTCATATTTTAGTTTTCTGATTAAAGTGGATCAACACAGATTTACTAATTAATAGATACATTTAATGCATGGATAATTGAAATTTGATAAAGCTAGATATTATCTATCTGTCTATCTATTGCCTGACGCCATGATCCCAGAAGGGGTGGCCACGAACGAACAGCCCCAAGCACCTCTGTCCCCAGTCAGTCGACGCCCCTCCTCCCAACCCGCACTGCCTTCATTCATATACTTCCTCACTTCATCCTTCCACCTCTCCCTCTCTGTCCTTCCACCTAGCTCTCGTACACCCTTTTAGTCATTCTCTCGCTTCCCATGTGTTCCATATGGCCGAACCATCTCAAGTTGTTCCTTTTCACACTTTCCAGCACATCTACCTCCACACCACACCTCCTTCTTACTTCCTCATTCGTCTGTCTATCCCTCCATGTAACTCTGCACGCACTTCTCAAGTAACTCATTTCCACCGCTCTCACTCTTGGTCTGAGTCACTTCACGAACGTCCATGCTTCGCTTCCGTAAGTTAGTGTCGGGATTACCACACTGTCATACAAGGACTTCTTCACTTCCATACTGACCACTCTATTTCTTGTTACTGCTTTCAACATTCCTACAACCCTCTTCCCCTGTTGCACCCTCTCCCGCACTTCTTCATCCACAGTCCCATCTTTACTCAACACACTGCCCAGATACTTAAAAGAGCTGCCGATCTCCATAGCCTGACCATTCAACTTCACCTCACACTCTGTGACTTCACCCCTTTCGAAGACCATAACCTTGCTTTTACCCACATTTACCTTCAAATTCCGTTTTTCGCACACTGTTCCAAACTCATTTACCAGACCCAGCAACTCCCATTCATTATCGCTCATCAGAACTGTGCCATCCGCAAACAGCAGTATAGGCAGCTTCCACTGATTTCCCTCCCTTTTCAGCGATACACCAACATCCACTGCTCTTCCTAGTATTTCTTTCATGACTCCATCCATATATACAGTAAAAAAACACGGAGACATCACACACCCCTGTTTCAACCCAACACTCAGGTCAAATAACTCGCTCTGCTCATTCTCCACACATACTGCCACCTTTGCACCTTCATACATGCGCTTCACTGCTTTCAGCAACTTGCCATCTACTTCTTATATTCTAAGTACTTTCCACATGCCTTCTCTATCCACTCTGTCATAGGCCTTCTCCAAGTCCATAAAGGCAACATACACCTTTTGTTGTTTCTCCAGATATTTCTCTGCAACACAATTCAGGGTAAAAATCTGATCTACACATCCTCTTCCCTTCCTAAAACATCCCTGCTCGTCGCCTATGCATTTCCCCGTTCTCACACTCCCTCTCTCAATCAATACACTACTGTACACCTTCCCTGCTATGCTTACAAGACATATTCCTCGGTGGTTACCACACACTCCTCTTTCCCCTTTTCCCTTATATAGGGGGACTATTATGCCAGTCTTTCAGTCATCGTGTGCATTCCCCTTCTCCCATGCTAGTTTGCACATTTTCCATACCCATTCGATCACTATCTCACCACCATACCTCAACATTTCCCCACACACTCCATCTGTTCCTGGTGCTTTCCCCAACTTCACTCTTTTCATAGCTTCCTACACTTCTGACCTCCTGATCCCCACCTCCTCCTACACTACTTCTCCTCTTCTCCCTCCCATACCATATCCAACTATGTTTGCTGGCTCTTGATTCCTTACATTTAGCAACTGATTGAAGTACTCCCTCCATCTTTCGACTCTCTTGCTTCTCGGCTAGCATTCTCCCATTCTTATCTTTCACACCCTTACTGTTTCCCATGCTACCTTCCCTAACTTTCTTGACTACTTTCCAGAACAGTTTCTTACACTCCCTCCATTTTACACTCAGATTCCTTCCAAATTCCTCATCTACTCTTCACCACTCTCTTTCTCTCCGCGTACCTCGCTCGTTTCTGCCTCTCCAAATCTTCATTCCCTCTACTACCCAACCACTCTCTATACGCTTTCTTTTTGTCGTCCACACCTATTTTTACATCTTCTGTCCACCATGCTGTACCTTTCACTCCCCTTCCTCTTCACCTCACTCCACACACCTCCTCACATGCTGCACAGATCTCTTCCTTAAACACCTTGCTTATCTCCTCCACTTCCTCCATATCTTCCAGGTCGAACCCACCTAGTCGTCTTCCTACTGCTCTCCTGTACTCTTCCCTGATTTCCTCCTCCTGTAGCCTCTCCACCATCCTCACCATTCCCCCTTCCTCTCGCCTCCCTCCAGCTCTCCTTACCCACTTATTTTGTATCCTAACCTTAGCTACTACTACATAATGATCAGACAGACCCCCTCCAATACCCCTATATACCCTAGCATCCATCAGAGATTTCTTCATTCCTTCATCCACACATATATAATCAATCAGTGGCTTTCGTTCCACCACTGTCTTATCCTTCATCGTCCACACCACTTTCCATGTGTACCTGTGTATCATTCTGTGTCGGAAGATGGTGTTGGCTATCCACAACCTCCTCCCCACACATATGTCCACAAGTGCACTACCATTCCCATTCACCTCTGACGGTACCCCCCACCCTCCCACCACTCCATCAACTTTCCTATCATCCACCTTACCATTCATATCCCCAATCAGAAATATTCTTTCGTTCTTGTCAAACTTATCCAGGCACGCCTCCACATTCACCCAGAACTCCTGTTTCTCTCTTACAAGTGTATCCTCTGTCAGAGCATACACACACACAATCACCCACGTTTGTATTCCTACTTTCATTCTCACCCACACAATCCTTGAACCCACAGACCCATATTCTCTTACACACTCCTTCAATTTGTTACTTATAAACAAACATGCACCTTCTCTCGCTGCTCCCTCACTCACTCCAGCACACACACCCATTCCACACTCCCACTCTCTCACATATGTACCCTTCCATTTGGTCTCCGTCATTCCACATACATCCAGCCTGGCATTCACTAACACTTCCAGTACCTCTCTCTCTTTTGTGCAATCATTCATGCCACTCACGTTCCATGTACCTATTCTCAGAATGTCCGTAGGCTTGTCCATTGTCGGTCGGGGTTCGTCAACACAGGGTCCGTCCGCATCCGAGGCTGGTTGTTCGTTTATCATTGGTACGTATTTTTTGTTCCGGGTCGGGGTCGCAAGCCCACCGACCCATATTATAGATATTATATATATCGTAATACTTTACCAAGCTTACTTAACCTGCACATTTCCCACCATACCCACTCTAAACTACTGTTTGGACAACTGCCAATCTGTGTTTTGGAGGGAAAGCAGTCTTGAAGGGTTGTTGGACTGTTGTTGCTTGATTTCCTTTATACTCCTTTGTGCATACAGCCTTCTAGCCACTAGTGTACGACTGGTTTCCCTTTCTTTGGCGGGAAGTACACAAGTTCACGACTCTTCCCATCCCAAGTAGATAATCAACTGATCGATCAACTTGCTTCAGCCATGATAAACGTGGTCTTTTCAGATGTCTCCACCACACTAGTAACGGAGTCAGTAAGTAAAATAACTAAAGTTGTATAAAATAATGAGAGGGAATTTAGAACGGTTATTTCCATTTTCCAATATGTTATCAATGTGTTGCCCTTGGTTCCAGCAGCCTGGGTGTCAGGCTCGGGGTTTAAGGCAAATTGGCCATAGCAGCTCGAGTATAAGGCAGTAAATCCAATATATCCTTCATTGGTGCTTTTTTGGCGAGAGGGATAGGGAAATAGGGGTGGAGTTAAGAGGGTGGAGAGGTGTGAGGATGGTGAAGCAGATGGTGGTACGGGTAGAGTTAAGGGGTTAATGTGGGTGAGGATGGTGAGGGAGATGATGGTAGGGGTGGAGTGAAGGGGGTGAGGGAGATGATGGTAGGGGTGGAGTAAAATTATTGGAGGGGGTGAGGTCAGTGAGGGAGATGGTGGTAGGATGTGAGTGATGAGGATAGTAGGATAAGGGTCAGGGTGTGTTGGTGAAGACATTATTATAAAGGTGGGTAGAAGGATGATGATGGTGTAGAAATTAAATATAATTTACCCTATAAGTTTACCGAGCATGTAAAGCTCTGCCTCATTCTGACATACATTATCCCCAGGCGAGTGATAGCAAGCCTGCAATTTAGGAGACATCGCACATTATCTAGTTATAGTTCTGTGCATTCGTTATGAGTTTGTGCATATACTTCTGGAATATGTTATGTAATTATATTATAGTAGTCTAAAGGAAAGTAAACATTTATCAAACCAGTTGTATTAACCCTTCCTCCCCGGGCTGTCTTACCCAATGACGGTCGCCCCTACCCAGACGATATGGCCGAAAAACTTCTAGGCCTAGGCTACCGTATTTATGTTTATTTTCACTGCTAGAACTTTCCCACTCATCTATAATCGTAGTGCGGTTTTCAATCTGTATTTTGGCATTGAGTAGAGCTCTGTAAGTCAACTGGTTCAGTTGTGATGACGATTTCAGTGGAGCCAATATTGCAGAGATGTTGCCAATATGGGGTCTTTTTAGACACTAATTTCGTCATGACGTCAGAACAATAACATTGAGGAGAATTCTCCTTCTTGTTTTCGAAGGTGCGGTGACGAACGCTTGGGTTTGTAGACATACGTCGTACGCACGGCGTTCGGACCAAGCTTAATTAGGGTATTAAGCTCATGCCTTAGATAAGGCATACCGGGTAGTGGCCCTTCTTTCGTGCTGTCCTTACCTAAGGCAGACCGGGTAGGAAGGGTTAAGGGCATGGAAATCTATTCAATTAAATTGGAACCTGAGCTACCGGGATTATTTCAGAACTGCTTGCCTTTGATTGGGAACCTGTACATTTCCAAGTTTGCTCACTGAATCATAAAAATAAAATAGGGGCTTTGTACCGTGGACAATAATATTAGTTAATACTAGACAATCATGCTATGGATAAAAATGGAACTATTGACAGACATATTTGTATAATTAATGTGAAAACCTCTAATGCAAATATATTATGATCTATTATCATAAACCCATCTAGATATACTATAGTTATTCCTTGTAACACTTGCTCTCTCTCTCTATCTCTCTCTCTCTTTAGTTAGAAAGATCTACCGTGGTTTATTACTATATATAAATATATATATATATGTTTCTAATCTCTCAGTGGGGTTCGAACCGCCGACCGTCAGGACGATAGCCGACGCTTTAATCAACTACACCACGGCAGTCTAACATTTAGTGGCTCACGTGTACTTGTGATATATACTCAATATATATATATATATATATATATATATATATATATATATACTGTATATATAATTATATACAGTATATATATAGATATATGTATTTATTTATTACTCCCTTTCTTTTTCATTCCTTAAACAATGTATCAACGTGATCCTGTATTCGAATATATTCGTAATATCACTAACCCACAAATTAACTTACAAATAAACCTGATTAATGAAATTAATGAACACGTGTGGCACTCCCAGGACTAGAACCAAGGATCCTCACACATATATCCAGCGCAGTAACCATTATGCTATGAAGACAGTTAAAGGTTTAAACACACTTTCACAATATAATATCTATTCTCGAATACTGGATATTAACCCGGCAGCTACAGGGAGACTCTGAAGAGGTTTTACTGGGCGACTGCAGAGAGACTCTTAAGATCCTAGGCCTAAAATTTTGTGTTTTTAAATGCCCCAGTAGCAGTTGAAACTTGTTTCCCCCCCCCCTCAATTATCACCTATTTTCCATGTTATTCCCTTATTTATTGGTATATTCTTGTGTAAACATAACCAAACCAATCACAGGGTGTCGTCATGTGTATGTCTATGCGTGGGAAAGAGCGAGAGATAGAGATACTCACTCGCCTCAGCCTCTCTCCAGGCCTCGAGAGAGGCCTGAACCACTCGCTTTCAATTCGCGATTTTGACCATACAAATGATATTCCCACTTGTTTTATTGTTGTAACATGTTACTATCTTCATATTAAACGTAAAATAGGCGCATATGGATAAGTATTAATTATATTTATGGTAAATTAACGATTTTAGTGAGGAATACATATATATACCTACGCACAGGGGTATGGTGTATACTACAGGGGCTGCGCAGCTGAGAGGTTAATAAAAGCATGTACTTATACCCAACTGACCACTAACCAACCTGGTGAATAAGCCTACATCTTTTCTATCTTAAAAGACCTAGAGCAGTTAGTCCAGCAAACCACCCGTATCCCGGATCACTTCGGAGATCGGCCCAACATTTTTGACTTATTTCTTACCTCTAACCCTTCTGCTTTTACTGTAAATGTTGTCTCTCCTTTGGGCTCCTCCGCCCATAAACTAATATCCGTCACCTGTCCTATCTCTCCAGTACGGCCACCTGATCCTCTCAACCGGCGGCGCTTGTGGCACTTTGGCGCTGCCGACGGGGAGGGTCTTCGGAAGTACTTCTTTGATTTCCCATGGAATGACTTTTGCTTCCATGGCCGAGGACCCTCGGAGAGTGCTGAATGCATTACCGGGGTAATCATCTCTGGCATGGAAGCATACTAAAATACCCAAATTAATAATCACCACCAATAAAGTTCAACAAGGAAAAAGAAGAGTGCAGAAGGAAGGGAGACTCAAACAGTAGAACCAAAGAGAAAAGAGACCCATACAGCACGGAAAAAGGAGTAAGACCAACGAACGAGAGACTCGATATAACCAACAAAGACGAAAGAAGGACACACAAAGATAAAGTGAACGAAGAGCCCAGGAATACCAGCACACCACCATCACTCAACAGACAAAGATAAATCCAGGAACAAGGACCAGCGAATAACCAAGAAGAAGGAAAATTCACCACCATCAAAGAAACCAAACGCAACACCAAATCCACAGAAGGCAACTAAAACCACAACAAAAACCTCAACACATGGCTGCCCCGATTCTGCCTTCACACCCTTACATCAGAAGAAACGAGACGCCCGAATTGCCACCATAAATTCTCCTCTACCAACCACACCAGGCAAGACCATTCAGACCACCATCAATAACCACGAGGCTCCAAAGAAGAAGATAGTGTATAGTCAGAAACAGAAGGTCCACACAGACACACAACAAAGAAGCAGTTGTGCCGTTCTTCCGCGAGGAGGCCGACCCACCAGCCAGCGAAATTCTATGGGGCCTTCTTAATCCCCCCAGAATACGCCCCTTTGTACTTATGACCTTCTGACCTCTGTATACTTGACCTGGGACATAGCAGCCAAAGTCGTCACTACCCCGACGATAACCAAGGTAAAGCAAGCAATTCAAGGACTTGGTTTACTTTCAAGTCCTAAAATTAACCCTCCCATTCAAGTAAAGATTGAAGTCATGGAGAATATCTTTCAAGGTCTGAGGAGTTCTTTTCCCTATTAAGGAATTAATATTATCATATTATGCCATGGTATAGTGCTTAATATTAAGATCTTTATTAAGCTGCACCTTTGGTATTTAAAGCATAACCGCAAGGACATGTCCCCACCTTACTTTTTTTGCCAAAACCGCACTGTTACAACTATAGAAAGATACTTGCCATGGTAAAGGTCATTCTCATAGTTCGGGCTTTGTGAGACACTGTCTAAATAACAGCACTCTACATATAGAAGTCCATACTGTATCTGTTGAACGCCATGATCAAGGACATATGCAGTAAAAAGGTCTAAACACCGAACTTGAGTTCTTTGAACCTCTTATAATGGTCAGTGGCAGATCAAGTAAAACTAGTAAGTTCATGATCTTACTATTTCCTCGCGTTAGCCCGATACCTTGTCGTTGCGTCATGACACTAGAGACGCTGTATTAAAGATCCTAAGTCAAGAGTACCGAGACAGAACTTCACCACTGATTAGTATAAATGTCAGGATAGACGAGCAATAGTAGCCTAGGACATGTCCTCGCTCACGCTCGCGTTAGTCCGATGAAAGTACCCCGTGTCATGACATTAAGGAGCTATCATTCAAGACCCAAAACCAACTAATCCATCTGTATCCCTATCCACACCATTCACACGGCACCTAAGCGACTCGACGGAAACTAGATGACCTGACCTGATAACTCTTAGCTCTACCTAGACTGTGTTCATCACTCTAGACCTGCAAAGTGTTATATTAGGAGTGAAACTTAAACCACTTTAACTCATACACCATTGCGACCAGGTGAAATACTTAGGAAAATAGAGCCACTCATAGGACTCTGTTTTATTTTCACACCAGTGCGACCAAGTTAAATACTTAGGAAAATAGAGCCACTCATAGGACTCTGTTTTATTCCACACCAGTGTGACCAGGTGTATTTTGTTCTTTCCCTGTGATACGATAAGTGTGATAAATCCTGAATACGTGGCGCCAAGAAACCTAAGTATATCTCTCACAGTTAATAAAAGAGACGAGTTTAAGTATAGAAGAGTATCAGTATTAATTCTACCCTACACAAGTGACTTAAGATGTATAGTACATGATCAAAAGAGAGAGAGCATCCAGTATATTCCTAGTTCCCTCGTGGATTCTCGCTGTGCAAGGCACAATAATGATTTTATATAACCATTGTTGTAGTATAACTATACATTGCTGTCCTAGCTATTTGAACTATTAATTAAAGTTGTTGATAAGATGTACTCAGTGTTATACTTTACCCTTTACTCCTTCTGTGCATGTGTTGTATGATTTTGACTTCTCCAGTCGAGTAGAACCTACCAAAGACCAATACAAACCCGGTAAAAACCCTGGCACAACATTGACGACAGATGTTGGTTCTTGATTCGGGAAGAAAATTCATTTTAGCACACAAATCAGAAGAGGTAGAGCGTTGTATAACATTAGTCATCATGGCAACCAATCGCTCACATATCCCCATTCCCAAGAGTATGATGGGGTCATGTACAACATCCAAATTATCTGGACATGATTAAGCCAGTACTCAACCTGGCATACAACAACGATCGTGAAAAGATCGCTGTACTCCTCACTCACCTCGGAAAGGCCGTTTCCCTGGTAGCAACACAGGTAATACCCATACTGACCTGGGATCAATTCCGATCCTTAGTCATTGATGTCGTTCAGCCATCATTGGGCTCAGTTGTAGCCCAAGCCAAAATCGACAAGGTCAGGTATGACGGAGACATCGACGTGACCCTGGCCATGATTAACCAGCAAGTCAAATCCGCCTACATCCTACAAACCGCAGAACAAAAACAGCAAGTATTTAATCATCTACTGCATATAATACCCACTTTTGTAAATGAGCACTTCACAATCCATGATCCCACCGGGTTCCAAAGAGATGTTATAACAATACGCAAACTTCTCGCCGCCCGCCCACAAACTTCAACAGTGGGCGCCGTAAAAAGATTCCCCACCCAGCCACAACCCAACAAGAGGCCGGAAAGCTTCCAACAACCCTATAACCCGAGAACATAGTAGGGTCGCCGTAAACTTTACACCCCCGGGCGCCCCCAACACTTACGGAACAACCCTTCACAGACCGCCCCTCCAAGAATATACTCCACCCAGAAACAAACCGGACGTTTCTCGCCAAGACCAACAGATGGATACGACCCTAGAGACCACCCACTCATATCCATTAACCCCTTTGATTTCCGTGCCTGCAACTCCACCTGTCCCTTTCAATTTCTCTGGGATCAGGCCAAAACTAAGAACCCTACACCCCGTGTCTCAGCCGCAGAGGAAGATTCAAGGGACCTAAAAAAAGAAACCCTCAAGGAAGAATACGGTTCCAAAGAAATTACACCTATTAAGGAGGAGGAAGAAGAAATCCTAGAGGACACTGAAGACGCACCCCAGGGTTTTTAACACCTCCCCTGCCCGCCATGGCTTCGGCGGCGGAGTCAGTACTCAACAAACCACCATCCATCTATCACTTGGCGAAAATCCAGGGAATTGCCGTCAGACTCCTCATCGATACTGGCGCTGCACGATCATGTTTATTCCATTCTTTTTACCAAAAACACAACAAGAAGTTAGGAACACTTAAAGCTGCCACCACCATCCTCATAAGTACCGGAGATACTCCTTTCCTCATCAGAGGACAAACGCCACTCCTGCACATCACTACCACCCAACCTGACGCCTCATGCAGACATCCATTCGTCATATTCCAGTCAGACTGCAAACAATATGACAGCTATATGGGCCTGGACATCCTTCAACGACTCCAAGCCCAACTAGACTGCGAAGGACGGCTCCTTACCTTAAAAAAAGAAAAGAAAAATAACGAAAATTGCTACCCCAAACCCCCACTACCTTCCCCCAAAAACGTTGGAAGAAATCAAATAACAAAGAAAAACAAACACCATCAAAGTAAATCCAGTATCCACCCCTACTCCACTCAACGCCTCCCGCTCAACTCTACCCCCACAAATCACCGCCACGCCCCCCTCCACCCTGGCGACCTCAATGCCAGCCAACAACCCATCCAAGCCGCCGCACAACGACACCAACCAAGACAAAACAAACAAATTGTGTCACAAAACCACCGTAACAAGCCCCGCAGTAACCAACCAATGTATTTCCATACCCCCCCAACACCAACAATGGGTACCACTCTGCCCCATACCCCAACAAAACATGATATTCAGCCCACAAAACGACAATACTTACATGAACCACTGCCGAATCCAACCCGCCCTTTTATCCTCTAACCTCATTGCCGCATTAATTGCTCATATTTCAGAAGAAGTTTTAAAATTACCAAAAGGTCTCAATATAGGAGACTTAGAAACTTTTGACAACATAACCCCCACCCCAGTTAATCAACCCCTACCCACCATTCTTCCTGCCCCCCCTCCAAAAAAAATTAACATCACTACAGAAACACCAGGTGAATCAGGTGTTACAAGATTTTGCCGACGTGTTCGCACAAAATGTTACCGAAATCGGTAAAACCCATTTAGAGGAACACCTTATCCACACCACCGGACCTCAAATTCGTCAACCGTCACGCCAAAAAAACCCACTTCAGAGACAAGAGGAAGACTGCCAGGTCCAAGAAATGTTGGATGCCGGCATCGCGACACCTTCAGTCAGCCCCTGGTCGTCAACCATAGTGCTGGTAAAAAAGAAGGACGGATCAACACGATTTTGCGTCGACTATAGACGCCTGAACGATGCCACAATAAAGGACGCCACCCCGTTACCATGAATAGACGACTCGCTAGATTCCCTCCACGGCTCAAAATGGTTTACGACTGTCGACCTCCAAGCTGGCTACTGGCAGGTCCCCATCAAACCTGAACACCAACGGAAAACAGCTTTTTCAACAAGCGGAGGACACCTGTATGAATTCAACATTCTTCCTTTCGGCCTATATAACGGTCCTGCAACTTTCTCCCGCCTCATGGAGTCAGTACTGATAGGACTAATTTGTGAAACTTGCTTGGCGTATCTCGACGAAGTCATAGTATATGCGAAAACTTGGTCGGAACACCTTCAACAACTTTGCCAGGTTCTCCAACGCATCAGACAAGCAGGACTCAAACTAAAACCCTCCAAATGTGAAATTGAAAGGATGACAGTAGATTTCTTAGGCCACGTCATCTCCGCCCAAGGTATCTCACCAGATCCTTGTAAACTCTCTGCCATCGCAGCACAGACACCCCCAACTACCGTAAAAGGGGTACGATCGTACTTAGGCCTAGACGTTTTGTCCAAAATTTTGCAACAATAGCAAAACCCCTCCACGAACTCACCAGGAAAGAGACCGAATTCAAATGGACGCCAGAACGAGAACAAGCCTTTAACACCCTGAAAGACCACCTAGTAAATGCCTCTACAGTCGCCTTCCCTGATTATTGACAACCATTTAGACTGTACTCAGACGTGTCACTCTATGCAATAGATACAGTTATCGCCCAAGTGCAAGAGGGCAAGGAACACATCATAGCCTGCGCCAGTTCAACCCTCAACAACGCACACAACAACTATGCAGCGACAAAAAGGGAATGCCTAGGAGTTAAATCACTTCGTCATTTCTCATAGGTACAAAAGTGGACATTATCACCGAACACCAATCTCTACAATGGCTACTTCGTTGTGAAACCAGCTCCGTCCTACTAGTCAGATGGTGGGCAACCCTCGAAGAGTTTGACTTTGAGATCCATTACAGGCCAGGTAAGTTGCGCACAAACGCAGACGCCCTCTCCCGCCTACCTGTACCAAATGCACCACCCCCACCCCTCGCGGCTCTAGCGACCTAAATGCCAGCCACCAACCCACCCAAGCCGCAGCGAGACGGCAACATTCCACTATTACAAGCCTGGCGTACAAAAATTAAACCTAAATGGATCCCGAAAGATGTATTTTACCACCTGCATCAAGTCAATGATCAACTGTACACCGAATCAGGACACATCGCCGTCGATCCAAGCACTGCCCAGGACCTAATTATCGTCATTTATGAGGGCAACGGTATACACTTGGGACAAAACAAAAACAAATTTGTAAACGTTCCAACAGGTGTACTGGACCACCAACCCATCCACAATCTTAAAGAAAGTAACAGAGTCTTGCAAGCCCTGCACCATGGGCAAATATCGAGGAAAAACACAAGGACCCGCAGGATAAAAAAACTCCAATAGACCCTGGCAAACTCTCTCCCTCGACGTGATGGGCCCATTTCCAGCAAGCAATGGCAAACGCATCATCGTCACCTTTGTGGACACCTACGCACGCTTTCTGGTAGCTTGTCCTGTTAAAGACCATAGCGCCCTAACTGTAGCCGAAGTCCTAGCCACAGAAATATTCCCTAACTTCGGCCTACCAGTCCCCCGTTACGTAGGCCCGTACAAGGTGTTGAAGGTCCCTAAACCTTATCAAATCATCGTAGATTATCACAGAGAGACTAGAACGTACCGCAATCACTTGATGAGGATCTACCATCCTTTGGATATTGATGGGGAACGCCACACACATTCTCCTGTGCCAAATAAACACCTACAACCGCCATCAACTCTACCTACACAGGCACCACCAAAAACGCATGCCACTACCCCTCAACCCACACCCTTGCCTACCGTCACTCGCCATAAGCAAACACAAACCTCACAACCCTCTCTCTCTAGATAATTTCCTATAGCAAATAGTTCAGACACCCACTGGGGGAGACAAAATACTACTGTAGATCTGGTCATGAAAACTCACGAAAACCTAATGTCAAACCTAGAATTTGGTGCATTATTAACCGGTTGTGATCATAATATCATCAGGTTACAACTAACATGGCACACACCAGCATTATTAGCAAGACGCTTATACCCAACTCTAACAAGGCAGATGTTCGCAGCTTAAAAAAATTAACTTAAAGACATTCATTTGCAAATTATGGGTCTTAACAGCACTGAAGAAATGTAGATAAGATTCATGGATATATTTAGGAGTGCCCAAAATAAACATTTACCCTTGCGTAAACATCACAACAATAGGTTAACAAACCCATATGGTATAATAATATCAATAGAACAATTAGAGAAAGAGAACGTTTACACAAGCTAAAACGGTTTGCAGATAATAATACCATAAACGACCAGTACTAGGCTGCCAGAAGAAACGTTAAATCTCTTATCAAATTGGCAAAGAGGAATTACGAAATCAAATAGCTAAGGATAATAAAATTAATTCGAAAAATGTATTTAAATATATACCCAGAAACAAGCAAATGAAGTGGTATAGGGCCGATACTTAACAATCAAGGTGACCTTGAATCTTATAGCAGAGATATAGCTTCTACTTTTAACGAACATTCCAGCTCTGTTTTTAACACTACTAGCAACCTGGGCGTGTCACAAGGTAACAATCAAACGTGCACAGTTGTGCTTAGCGACTTCAAAATCACTAAATCAGATGTGAGATAGATTGATTCCCTGAAAGTAAACAAATCGGCCTGCCCAGACCTGTTCGTCCCTAAAATTGGTCAAAAACAAAGTTACTGAAGCCCTGACCATTATATTTAATATATCACTCCAACAGGGACATTAACAACCAACTGGAAGACAGCGAACTAACACCAATATTTAAGAAGGGTGACAAAAAACTACCTAACATTACAGGCCCATTACCTTATCTTTCGTAATTGGAAAACATATTGGAATAAATCATTAGGGATAAAATAGTATTATTAACCAAAAACAACAATCTTATTGTCAATAGTCAAAGGGGATTCAGAACAAAGAGATCATACTTAACAAACTTAATAGCATGTTATGATAGCCTGTTCAATATAAATTACTTCACCAACATTCTCGGTATAGTGTACTTGGACTTTCAGAAAGCCTTCGACAAGGTCCCACATTAAAAATGGCTACACAGTCCAGGGCTTAGGAATACAGGGCAAAGCTTGCGAATGGAACAAAAACTCTTAAGTGGAAAAAAAACACAGAGAGTAGTTATTAATGGTGTAGACTCATCATAGACTCCAGTGACTGGTGGAGTCCCTCATGGCTCAGTTATTAGTCCGATTTTGTTCACAACAAATGATATCAATGACATTGCCAATGGTATCAATAATATATTTTCTAAATTCGTGGATGACACCAAGATATGAAATGCAATAATTTCGGAAAGCAATATAATCAGTCTGCCAACAGATCTAAATATTATCACGATATGGTAGGATAATTGGTAGAAGCCCTTTAATCTAAACAAATGTCTGATATTGCAAATAGGCTTCAAAAACAATAAATATGAATATTACATGAACGGGAAGAAAGTTAATAGCGTAATATAGGTAAAAGACATAGACGTGCTTCTATATGAAAACCAAACATCTTCAAACCAATGCATGGTGTTACGTTACGAGCGGGGTTCGAACCCATAACATAAAGAAACATTCCACTAAAAACCACAAAAAGAGGACTTATTATTTAGCCTCACAAAATGCGGAAAATATGACTATCAGTTTCAGTCAAGAATAAGTGGCATGTTAAACTTCCACAAAAACTAGCAACTCTCTTTGTAGTCACTAAAACCTTGGTAGGTGAAAAGATGTGACAAGTTCATAAAATATCAGTTGATATCAAATGGCAGTTTAGCCTAAAAATCCCAAAGTTATTCCTTTCTCATCACTCGTTCAGAATTAGTTACTTTGACTTAGATTTATCCCAACAATCAAAAGAATAATATATTAGCATAAAGGTAAAATGTAAAGATCATGTAAAATAAAATTATAATTTATTTGCATGATTAATTATACACAAAAGTTACTTCTAGTGAAAATATCAAAGTGAGAAACATTGAAGTGAAATAATCAAGACACTGTGAAGAAAATAATATATAGTTATATAAATACCCTCCAAGAGAGTAAGTGAAAGCAATCAATAAACATAGAAAAAATCCAAGGCTATACTTATTCAACTCATGGCGATTCTTTTACAAACAAACTCAGCGCAGGTCAGCTTAAGATGGTGCTGGAGAATACACTACCTGCCATTACGTTACGAGCGGCTTATATACCCTTCGCTCACCTGGCTGTGATACCAACCTCTCTAACTGTATTAATCTCAACTCATTATATATTTGCTGAATTAAAGTATTACTTTTACCAAGAACTCTATTATATATCTTGTAAACAATACTTATTATTAGAAAAGCCAAATACATTATTACCTAGTTATACTCAATATTATTCGTACGTCAGGCAACGAAGGAGAGAAAGGGAGTTGGAGGAAAGGGGTGGAGATTGAGTAGGGTTACGGGTGTAGGGGGATAGGGGGGAGAATGGAATGTGGAGAAAACGGGGGGGGGGGGGGGGGGGGGTGATGAGAGAACTGCCTGCAATACCATCACGCTCTGAACCGTACACTCGTGAACAAAAATATCTTCCTATATAAGATACTAAGTTGTCTACAGGTCGAATTAATTATACCGGGCACATAACATTGCATACGATGTTCAATCATAAATAATTAAAGATCGCATCCACCATAACAAGCACAATATCTCAATTACAACCAGTGACACTTGAATGAAATAGAAATCCCTAACAATGGCAGCATCTAACAAAGCAAACAGAACATTAGGCTGCATCAGAAGAAATGTTCATTATCACAGCAGAAACATAGTTATGCCATAATATAAAAGTATAGTGAGACCTCATCTAGAGTATGCTGTGCTGTTCTGGTCTCCCTACCTCATAAAATACATTGTATAGCTGGATTCTGTGCAGAGAAGAGCAACTAAATTGATCCCTTTTCTAAAAACCAATGCATACAATGAGAGAGTACGATATATTTTCCCTTAAGACACGGAGGACAAGAGGACAGCTGATTGAGGGTTTTAAGATTGGAAAATGATTCAGTAACATTAACCCTGATAAACTATTCAAGATAGCCAAAGAGAATTCTACTAGAGGAAAAAAAGTAAACATTAATAAGTAAGAAAGCAAACCTGGGAACAACAAAACATTTCTTCACTCACAATGTAATTAGGGAGTGGAATAAGCTCCCAAATAATATAATAGATAGTGTCTCGATAGATGCATTTAACAAAATACTAGACTCATACCACAGATAAATTGGGATGGAGTAGATAATAACCAATGATATAACTATGTGGTAGTAACGAACAGTACTTCCAGTTGAAGAGAGCTAACGGAGAAAACAAAATGTGTATAATTATTAATACAGGTGAAGGTTTGCATAAAATTTCCATTCCATTTCTAAAATTCCCTCAGGCGGTTTCCAAGGTCTGCAAGGTTATTCACTTGTCTGTCTTCATGTACAATAATTGCCGGAAGGTGGGGAGAGAGCCTTCTTCCGTGCTATCCTTTCCTTCCACTTTCTCTTACTCACGGGTTAGCTATCTCTACTAAAATTGAATCCTGACCACCTCGCTGGGATCGTATGGTCTGTGCGGTCAATGTATCTATGTAAAACAAAAATTATCTCTCTCTCTGAGTCATAACCTCTTCAGAACCACTCCTTTCATCCTTTACGTCGTCTTCTTCCCTTCATAAAATAGTGTCTCCTTTCTTTATTTTCTCTTTTTAACCATACTTTAATAATTTTCCAAGGAGTTAATTTTATCTTTGATTTATAGATTAGAGCCTTTTTCAAATTTGCCGATATATGTATTAATTAATCCATATGTTTCACATGAACAAACCAGTCAGCTCGTTCTTTCGGTTTTAATAATTCCCTCTAATTGAGTTCGAGTTTACTTTTTTTGTTTTTATTTGTTGTCATTCAACGTTGCTTTTTTCATATAGGTTATGAAATTAACACGCCTTTCATCTGTGTGAAGAAAACAAACAATATTTAAGTATAATTATGATCTAGGTATTCCACCTTCCCTTGGCTCCTACTAAATTATAATTTATAGTTGTTTACCTTATTGCTAGATAAAATACATATTATATTAAATTGGCTCCATTGATCCATTGGTATTTCTCTATGCAGTAAACAATATATTAATGACCAGTTCGTTTTCTGACATATATCTTAGTTCTCCCTGGTGAACTAATATTGTGTCAAAGAGAGAGAGAGAGAGATAACTATATAAAAACACACTCACATACGTTTGATAATTGTCCCGTCGCCCCCATATTGTCTTGTGGTATCTCCTCTGCACAGAACTTACTGTATGGTCCTTGTATTACTTCTCTAAATACACAAACATATTATCTCCTCCAGACAATTTCTTATTTTCATTCCACTATTATCTTAATAGTGTTGTTCAGGGGCTGTTCAAGGTGTGAATGATTGTGTTTAGTTACCTGTCTTCGTAGCGCAATGGATACATGCACTGAATTCCGGTGTGAGCGTCCTAGGTTCGAATCCCTGGACTGCCACATGTATATGTTGATTTCATTAATTGAGATTAGGAGTAAAGTCGGTTGGTGGAGGTAACATAATAATTGTCCGATGTTTTGATTCTTGACTGACTGTGATTATCTTTATATTTTAATCAAATATATTTTATATATATATATATATATATATATATATATATATATATATATATATATATATATATAGTGAGAGAGAGAGAGAGAGAGAGAGAGAGAGAGAGAAAGAGAGAGAGAGAGAGAGATATTAAATATGTATATTAAAAAGAGGGTATGAACAAAATGTAGGGGGAACAGAAGGTAAGGAGGTGCTCAACTCTACCTCCTGTGGTGTTCTGTGAGTCATTAAGCAGACTCGGCAAATTTACTATACATATCGGCACTGGTTGGTTGGTTGGTTGGCTGGCTGGGAGACGAAGCTGAACTTTTTTATAATTGATAGGTGCTGGTGTCTAGGTCTTTGTAAAAGGCTTTAATCCTCGGCAGTCACCATCACCTGAAGCGTAGTCCACTACTGGTTTGTTCTTCTTTCATCCCCTCAGCCTCGTCCGCTTTCTCCTCAACCTCTCTTTCCATTTCTTGTGCTTCCTCTTCCAATACTTCCTTAATACCCCTTCACATCTTCCTTGCCTCTTTCACTTTATGTTATCACTCCTCTTCTGATTGCTAATTTTCTCCCACCTTGTCTTCTCAGCTTCATCTTTGTATACTCCTGTTACTCCAACTCTTCCAATATTCCTTCTATATATTATAGTTCATACTGCTCCAAAACAATTCGTGCCTTTGTTATCTTTTAGTTAGATTATTTAAGCAGCTGATGTATTGTATTTACTGTATATCCTATGGAGCATTTAAGCGCGTTCCACTAAAAATTGTGTAAATGATATATCGAAATATCTTAGCCAGAATACCTGTACGCGAGGCTGATGGTCCCTCTGTTATTGTGTGACCTCCTTATGTGACAAGCTCTGTGGCAGGTCGTATTTCCGTTTCAGCAAGTACTGGCGTGGAGATGGAGGTTGAGATTGCCCACCTCAAGCGGGCGAGAAGTGTGGAATCTTTGGAGGAGACCCCTCCTTGTAAGGCTCATACAAGCGTGCCTCATGGGGGCTCTGGGACTGCCCCTCCCTCAGGGTCTCGAGATGATTTGGCATCAACGTTGGTGGCTGATAAAGATAGCCTTTCTGGGGTTCCAGTTCCTGCACCTAGATTGTGACAGGGGATGCGTCTTCGGACGCACACACGGCTTGCTCACCAGCCTCCTGCAGATAGCCTCCGGTTGATTTGATTGGGGACGGTCATGGTCCGGGTGACCCTGTCGTGGCACCTGATACTCGCTGAGGGCTGCGGACAAGGCAGGTGTGTCTCAACGGAGGGTCTATGTGCCTCGGTCGCGTACTGCTGCTAGGGCGGATGTGGCTGTGGATAGAGATTTCTCCAAACGTCGTGACGCTAGATTATCATTGTGGTAAACTATCAATGGAAGTTAAATATTACTAAGCTATAATGAATCAAATAAAATCAATCTAAATGAAAACTAATCCATATCTAAATTTAATTCAATCTGAAACAAGCTAATTTATATCCAAAGGTCTTACATAATTAATTAAATATAGGGTAAGATTATAAGGGTTAAAATACTAGCCAGGAATTAACTCACCAATAGTTCCACGTGGCAATGAAGCAAGGGAGAACGTTTTACCCAATATGGTGGTGGACAATGGGGAACGAGACTTCGGTCCCGAGACACGTGTCAAGTTAAAGAAAGAATAAATGATTACGTGGGAATGGACATGATTATTATGCTTATCTGTCAGTCAGTCATGGCGTCGATGAGAGCGTCATGATGGTGTAGCTGTTTGTATTGCTGACAGTGTATTGTGATTAGAGGCTCAAAAGCACGATCAACTGAGGGCGGAAAATAGATGTTAACTGGTTGGTGTTCGTGAAGGCTCTGGTGTTCCTCGAAGGCACACCTTGCTGCCTTGGCAAAACGCCAGGAGCCCAAATTATCATACCGCATCTAAGTTGCTCTATACGATAAATTATATTAATATATACGATAAATTCATATATACTACATAAGACCATGGCAATATTGCTTAATAGCATATTAGGTCTTTTATAACTTCACTTATTTACAATCTTATAATATACAATCTACTCATCCTACGTCGTGCTGCAGGAGCGATCGTGACGTCACAGAGACATACGAGATGACAAAAGAGTCATAGCCTATCGTATTTACAATAATCATCATCATCCTCTCGGTTGGTTAGACCGGGAACTCCCCCCCCCCCCCCACACTGGGAAGAAGGACTTTAAAACCCTTCTCAGCGAAAGTCCTACATAGGTATTTGTGCTTTTAATCTCATATTTTTAATTTTTAATTAGTAACACCTTATGGCTTCAACAAATTGTCTTCAATGGAATTGTTGTGGTGTATTGGCAAACTGGGAGGAATTACAATTACTTCTCTCAGATATGAATCCATTGTGTGTCTGTCTTTAGGAGACAATGGTGGGGCTTTGACCGTTGCCTTCACCTAAGGGTTATTCAGTCTCCCATTCCGCTCCTCCCCTGGCTGGTGGTCATAGCGGTGGGTGTGCCAATTTATGTCAATCCGATGTCCCATTCACCTCCTTTGCTTTACAGTCTCCCCTTCAGGTTGTAGCAGTAAAGATGCACCTTGAAAGGTGTTTTACCATATGTTGCCTGTACCTCCCACCTTCAGTCCCAATACTGCAATCTGATTTAGAGACCATTATCCGACAACTTCAGACTCCTTTTATTTTACTTGGCGATCTTAATGGTCGCCATCCAATATGGGATGATTCAGTTTACAATCCTCGGGGTGACCTTCTGGCCTCCTTGGTTGGTGAACTGGATTTGGTTGTCTTGAACGATGGGAGACCATCCCATTTCCACATTTAGACTGGCACTTTTTCTGTTCTTGACCTCACCATTACTTCTCCTGACTGTGCTCTTGATTTTTCCGGGGACGTTTTGGATGATCTGCATGGTAGTGACCATTAGCCAGTGTTGGTCCAGTCCATCCACTTTGCTCCAACTACCCGTTTGCCTCGCTATTGTCCGGATATGGCTGATTAGCCTCTTTTTGAACAACTCTGTGAGTTTGATTCGACTGTACATGATTTCCCAGCTATTAATGATGCACAACATTATTTTACTACGACTATGATTAAAGCGGGGCTTCGTTCCTTTCCACGGTCTTCGGGTGTATATTCCCGGAGACCTGTGCCGTGGTGGACAACAGCCTTCTCTTTTGCTCGGGGGGTTTATAAAGCCGCATCTCGTCGATACCATGCAAACCGAGAGGTTCTCTTTCTTAAAGTTCAATTTCGCAAAACGCGTGCTCGCTATCGATGGGTTCTGAAAGATGCTCGCCGAAGCTCGTGGAGGTCCTATGTTTCTACGATTACTTCTTTCACTCCTTTGCCTATGGTGTGGAAGAGAATATTATGCAAGATATCTGGAAAGCTTTCACCCTCCTCTCCACCAGTGTTGAGGATCCAAGGTAATCTGGTGTCTGCACCTGGTGATGTAACTTCTGCCCTAGCTCCTCATTTTTGCAAGGTCTCCCAGAGGGATGATGCCAAACCTTGTGCAAGTGCCCGACGTAGCCAAGAGAGACAGGGTCTTAATTTCCGGTCTCATTGCGGAGAATCTTATAATGTTGACTTCAGTATTGTGAGCTGCGTGCGGCCCTCTCGGAGTGAGGTGACACTGCTCCTGGTCCTGACGACATCGCATATGCCATGCTTCGTCATCTCCCGAATACCTCCTTGGTGTTTTTATTAGACTTGTTTAACAGGATTTGGGGTGAGGGTACTCTACCTGTAAGCTGGAAGTTGGGCATTGTCCTTCCTATTCCTAAGCCTGTAAAGGATCATTGCAATTTTTCTAATTACCGCCCAATTTGTTTAACGTCGTACGTATGCAAATTGTTTGAAAAAATTATCAATGTCAGACTTGAGTGGTGTCTGGAGAAGGGCGGCCATCTCTCTCCATCTCAGAGTGGCTTTCGCAAACTACGGTGTACTTCTGACAACCTTATCCGACTTGAATCCGCAATCTGTAATGCTTTTGCCTCTAAGCAACATCTTGTGGCTGTGTTTTTTAACCTCGAGAAGGCTTATGGCGACATGGAATTCATGCCTTTGGATTACGTGGTCGCCTGCCGGTGTTGCTTAGAGACTTCTTGACTGATCGTGTGTTTCAGGTCCATGTGGGTTCTTCCCTTTCTGCGCCACTGTGGCAGGAGAAGGGTGTGGCCCAGGGTTGTGTCCTAAGTGCATTTTTGTTTGAGGCGGCTGTCAACAGTATTCTCGACGCTGTGCCTTCTGGGGTTTCCTCGTCCTTATATGTAGATGATTTGGCTATCTGGTTTTCTGGTTCCCGCATGTCTGCCATTGAGAGACGTATGCAACTTGCGTTGAACAGGATTTCTGTGTGGGCTTTCGGTTTTCCCCATCAAAAACTGTGGCTATGCACTTTTGCAGAATAAGAGGGGTTCACCAAGACCCTGATCTGTGTGCTCTGTGGCAGGAGACTCGGTTGTGTGGCAGAGACAAAGTACTTGGGTCTCACGTTTGATTGCCGTTTGACTTGGGTTCCGCACTTGACGAATCTGAAGGCATCGTGTATGAAGGCTTTGAATCTGTTAAGGGTTCTGACACACACCTCTTGGGGTGCTAATCGCAGAACACTACTGCATTAAATTGTTTCAGGCATTTGTCGCATCCAAACTGTCGTATGGCTGTGAAGTCTACTCCTCTGCCACAGACTAAGACTCTAGATGCTGTTCATCATGCAGGTCTTCGTCTTGCAACTGGAGCTTTTCGGTCATCTCAGATTCCCAGCTTGCTGATGGAGGCTGGTGTACCTCCCTTAGATTTACTGCATCAATCTGTGGTTGTCCGCTGTTGGTTTCGGATTCGGCGCCTTCCAGATTCTCTTGTTTGTACCCGTGTCTCGGGGCAATCTTTGTTTTCATATTATGGTCAGCATCCTCGACTGCCTCACCCTTTTGGCTATAGAGTTTGTGTCGACGGTTCCTGTGAGTTCCGTGCAAATTCCAAGGATTGCACCCTGGGTCTTGCCTGAACTGTCATTCTGCAGGTTTTTTACAGGATCGAAGGATTCAGTCGCTCCTCAGTCTCTTCTTCATAATATGTTTATGGAACATTCTTCTAATCATAATAGTTATGTGCCTGTGTATACTGATGGCTCTAAATCTGCCTCCGGTGTTGGTTTTGGTGTTGTGTTCCCTGACTTCAGCAGTGGAGGTAGTCTTCCTTTAGCTGCCTCAGTTTTTACTGCGGAATTGTCTGCTATCATTTTAGCTCTGAAATTGGTGTTTGCTCAATGAAACAATAATTTTACTATTTTAGTGATTCTCAAGGGGCTCTCATCAGTCTTGAATCTTTTGATTCTTCCCATCCTATAGTTTTAGCGATTTTAGAGTGGCTGTTTCTCATTCATTGTCGAGGGAAAAGAGTGGATTTTTGTTGGGTCCCTGAACATGTTGGTGTCAAGGGTAATGAAAGGGTGGATGCTTTGGCGAAAGCTGCAGCTTTGAGACCTTCAAATGTAAATTACCCTCTGCCTGCTTCAGATCTGCATACTCCTCTCATGTTTGCTGTTTGTGCTTGTTGGCAGGCACGGTGGGATTGTGTTACTGTTAATAAGCTCAGGGAAGTTAACAAATTAGTCTCGACTAGAGCTTGCCCTACCATTCCTCGCAAATTGGAAACTGCTTCGGCTCGCCTCTGCATTGGACATACCAGGCTCACACACAAGTTCCTTATGTGTGGAGGTGTACCACCATTCTGCGATGACTGTCTAGTTCCCCTTACTGTCAGGCACTTGCTGGTTGAGTGTCCCAGGTTGGTCGAATTACGTCGGAGGTTGCTTTTGCGGCACCGGAAGGCAGATGATACTTAGTAATTACTGTCTCTCTTCGGTGCTTGGAGGGGAGGCTGGTTCCCCTGTAGACGATGTGTTTTTATTTTTGAAAAAGGCTGGCCTCTTTCAGTTTTTATGATTGCATTGCTTTTACTTTTATATCTAATTTTACACATGTTGATTTACGATTTAAGTTTTCTGCAAATATGTTAACTTGTTCGGCGCCATATGACCTTGTTGCGGTGCCAAGATTTCTATCAATAAATTAAAATTCTTAGCCAGAAATGCTCTCTCTCTCTCACATTGGGTTACCGCTTGCTTCCTTTTTGACCATCTGTATATTTGATTTCCTTGCTGTTCTTCCCTCGATTGCCTTCACCTTGCTCACCCTTTTTCCAACTGTTTTTCTTATGTTTTGTCTTGTTGTTTTGTTCTCTCTTTATTGTTTTTCTTTTTTTCTCTCTTTCTCTTTTGGTCTCTCAGTTTTCTCTCTAGTTTTGTATCTAACAGGTTTATCTTCTTCCTTCGTCTTTTGGTCAATAACTGGATTTCGGAGTTTCAATTGTCCTCCTCTTATCTCCTTTCCAGTCAGTGTTGCAATATGTATCACTGCTATTTACTTCCTCCACTATCCTCTATTGTACTATTTTATTTCAAACCCTTTTTTAATCTTGTCTGTGGCACTGTATTCTTCTCTACTTCCCTCTTCCCACTAATAAACGGACAGTGCTACCGTGGCTTACCTGTGAAAACCACCAAACCATTACTGCTCCTCCATCAAACACGGTAGTTATCAGCCACCACCCAACCCTAGTATCGCCTTTAAATTCAAGTAATCTGTCAATATCAAGTATAAATATACAAAAATACAAACTGTCTGTATATGTATACTTGATATTGACAGATAACTTGACTTTAAAGGCGATAATAGGGTTGGTGGTGGCTGATAACTGACATACAAAGTTAAGTTGCTTGATTGTAGTGAGAGTAGTTGTATTTCAATCCTGTACGATAACTTCAATGACCAAGGACTCGATAGAAAATAGGATTTGAGAAAAGTCAGTTCATCTCTCGCCAATCCCTAAGAAACCATTACAAAGTTAGTTTCATGGTCCATATGTGATAAAACGAAAGACCTGTACTGTAAATTATGTCCTGAAAACTCCTGACAGACGAAAGGCAGAGAGACTGATACATGTGAACCTGATAAAGCCATACTAAGAGATCCTGGCAATGATGCCCCTGTAATGAACGTGGATATAACAAACTCTGTTATTGCGGATGATGAAGATATTTCTTTGCCCTCGGACACTAAATTGCAAAACTCTGACTTCTTGTCTAATCCTCATCTAAAATTCCACCACTTGCCATCTGACCAGAGTGGTGACTTGGAATCCCTGCTTAATGAGTTTCTCCAGCTGTTCGGCGATGTTCCCCTGCAGTGCCCTCTGGTTGAGCATGATGTGGTGTTGGTCGAAGGTGCTCGTTCCATTAAGCAGCATCCCTACCGCGCCAGTCCATGGAAGCGGGAGGCCCTGAGGAAGGAGGTGCAGTTCCTGATGGATCGTGGCCTGGTGGAGAAGAGTGACAGCGAGTGGGCTTCACCATGCCTGTTAGTGGACAAGCCGGATGGATCGTTCCGGATGTGTACTGACTACCGCCAGGTTAACCAACTAACCTGTCAGGACTGCTACCCTCTTCCTCGGATAGACGACCTAATCGACCAACTGGGGGACGCCAACTACAACACCAAGATCAACTTGTTGCGTGGGTACTACCAGGTCCGGCTGACTGAGCGTGCCAAACGAATCTCTGCGTTTGTCACCCCTGACGGCTTATACCACTACACCGTCATGCCCTTTGGGATGATCAACGCACCAGCAACCTTCCAACGGCTGATTCATCGAGTGACAGAGGGACTCGTCGGGGTGCAATCTTATTTGGACGATCTGGTGGTATACAGCAAATCCTAGGAAGATCACCAACTTCAACTGCGCGCCCTATTCTACAACCTGGCTGAAGCACATTTAACAGTGAAATTGGCCAAGAGTGAGTTTGGACATGCCAACGTAATATTCCTGGGTCACGTAGTTGGGCAAGGTGAGGTTAGCCCAGTATCTGCCAAAGTGGAAGCCATTGCGTCACTGCCTGTTCTTCATGATCATAAGGCACTAATGCGCTTCATGGGCATGAGTGGGTATTATCGGCGTTTTGTGCCCAATTTTTCTGACCTCTCTGCACCTTTAACAGTCCTAGTCAGTCCAAAGAAGAAGTTTGTGTGGGCTCAGAAATGCCAGGACGCTTTCGTGAAAATCCGTGCCCTTCTCACAAATGCGCCCATACTGAAATCTCCACAATTCACCAAGCCGTTCATCTTGCAAATAGACGCCAGTGATGTGGGAGCAGGGGCTGTATTGTTACAGTATAGCAAGAATGAAGTATTACATCCTGTTTACTACGCATCCACAAAGTTCAAACCATACCAGAAACATTATAGTACCATTGAGAAGGAATGCTTTGCCTTATTGTTTGCCATTGATATGTTTAATGTGTACTTAAATGGTTCTTGCTTTCCTATTGATGTGTTCACTGATCATAATCCCCTCAAATGTTTGCATTAGATGAAAAACTCTAACCAGCGTCTCATGAGGAGGGCTTTGGCATTGCAGCTTTACAAACTGCACATTTTTCATATCAAGGGGAAGAACAATATAATTGCAGACATGTTATCTAGGACTTAGTATGATTTGATTTACAATATTTCCCTTATAAATCTCTTAATGGGGGAGGTGTTATGTATTGCCTTAACTAAACTAATTGCTGGTGGGATAGAGTTAACTAATTATTAGTGGGTATATGTGACTATTTATTTGTACATAGGAAGGCCTTTAGGAAGTAAGATAACATCGGGGAACATATTTGTGTCCAGAGTGTACTGTACTAGCCAGACATCTTTTGCCCCAGGCCATGAAAGCCGACAGTTTTTGGAGCCAAGAGCGCCTTCCTTCCCCCCCCCCCCCCTCCTCCCCACCTGCTTGTTTGTGTGTCTCTCGTAGACGTATGATTAATCTCAGGGCCTCCCGCTTCCATGGACTGGTGCGGTAGGGATGCTGCTTTATGGGACGAGCACCTTCGACCAACACCACATCATGCTCAACCAGAGGGCACTGCCGGGGAACATCGCCAAACAGCTGTGGAAACTCATTAAGCAGGGATTCCAAGTCACCATTCTGGTCAGCCGGCAAGTGCTGTAATTTTAGATGAGGATTAGACAAGAAATCAGAGTTTTACAATTGAGAGTCCGAGGGCAAAGAAATATCTTCATCATCCGCAATAACAGAGTTTGCTACATCCACGTTCAATACAGGGGCATCATTGCCAGGATCTCTTACAAAGTATGGCTTGATCAGGTTCACATGTATCAGTCTCTCTGCCTTTCGTCTGTCTGGAGTTTTCAGGACATAATTTACATTACTGTTCTTTCGTTTTATCACATAAGGACCATGCAAATTACTTTGTAAAGGTTTCCTAGGGATTGGCAGAAAGACTAACACAAGATCACCTGGCTTCAACTCTTTGGCAACAGCTTTCCTGTCAAAATTGTCTTTCATGGTTACTTGAGAATCCTTCAGGTTTTTCATTGCATGTTCTATAGCAGTTTTTAATCTGTCTAAACTGGTGAACATAGGTAAGAAGAGGTTTACTGGAAGGTGTATCTAACCAAGATTCTTTTAGAACTTTAAGAGGACTTCTAACCTCATGACCATACACTAACTCAAAAGGTGAAAAACCAAGGGAATCTTGTACACTACTCCTTACAGCATACAACACAAAATGAATACCTTCATCCCAATCTGCATTATTTTCCTCGCAATACTTTGTCAACATTGACTTGAGAGTTTTATGTAGGCGTTCTAATGCACCTTGGGACTCTGGTCTACAGGCTGTGGAATGGTACTGGTGCACTCCCAACTCATCCATAGTTTGTTTGAAAAGTTTGGAAGTGAAATTGCTACCTAGGTCAGATTGGACAATACGAGGAATTTCATAGTGAGTGAAGAATTTACTAAGGGCTTTCACGATATTCTGGGAAGTTATTCGCCTCATTGGAAAAACCTCTGGATACCTAGTGGTAGAACACATAACCATCAGCAAATACTCATTTCCACTGCGTGTTTTAGGCAAGGGACCAACACAATCAATGATTACTTTACTGAAAGGTTCCTCTGTTACTGGAATAGGATTTAATGGTGCAGGTTTTATTGGCTGATTTGGTTTTCCAGCCATTTGGCACCCATGACATGTTTTACAGTAGTAGGCAACAGATTGCTTAATTTTAGTCCAGAAGAAGTATGTGGAGATTTTAGTATAAGTTTTGTTATGACCTAAATGTCCACCACTGAGGTCATGACCCACTGATATGATAAGAGATCTGAACATAGTAGGTATAACCACTTGGTGGTATTCTTGCCAAGTTTCATTAGCTGATACCTTAGGAGGTCTGTATTTTCTCATTAGGATACTATTCCTCACATAAAAGCATTTGGGAAAGTTCACCATCTCAGAATCCTCGACAGCCTTGTCAAAGAATGGTGCTAACTCGGAGTCTTTTACTTGGGCTTCTTTAAGAGTGTCAGAATGAATTGGTACATTACTTAGATCCTCTGGAGAAGCTAACACCTGAGAAGGGTCATTATCAGAAAATAGGTGTGAGAGATCAACATCCACAGAATTAGTGCTATCATTACTGCCATTCTGTTGAGCTGCCATGTTCCTAGTCATTACACAAGAAGGGAACAAATATGGATAGTCCTTTTCCAGCTGTTCTGTGTTATTATATAATGAGGGCGACGAAACTACAATGGGGTCAGGTACAACTTTTCCACCTGCAATATCATTCCCTAACAGAAATTCACTCCTTTCACAGGTAGTGACTCTTGAACTCCTACAGTGAAGTACCCACTAGCTAACTCAGTATTCAAATAAACCTTAGCCAGAGGAACAGTAATACACGCACTAACTCCATTGATCAGAACACTCTGGGCCTAATAACAGTCCTCCAAATCAGGCACCACACCTGTTAACATGAGGCAATGAGAGGCTCCTGTGTCCCTAAGTACTTGAATGGGATATTTAGTGGAAGTGTCAGACAAAGAAACTTTCTATAGATCGAAAGGGTTGAAACTGATCAACAGAACAGCTAGGAAGGTCACTACCAGCTAGAACACTGTCTTGAGGCTCTGTGGGGTTATTAGGGCAGGCACTCAAAACAGTCAGTTTAGAAGTTTGGTTAGAACTAGAAGTAGCTGGTTCACTGGTAGGCAAGTTAGAAGGAATGCTAGAAGTAGCCAGAACTTGTTCTGGGCGTCTTTCCCTGCCTTTAAATTAAGCCTAGGACAGTCCCTAATGTGATGACCGGTTTGTTTACAATAAGCACAAATCAAAGTAGGTTTGGATGAGTTTGGGGTTTTACCTGGTCCAGTCTTACCAGATACAGTGCTCCCAGAAGTAACCTTAGTAGATGGCTAGGAGCCACCAGAACCATTCCCATCACCTGTTACACGAGTTCCACCACCATCTCGGAAACTGCCGCTAGAGACACTAATACTCCTAGACGAGTCAGTCCCCTTCTGCTTCTGCCTGAAAAATGAGTCGCCATGAGTCAACCTGTAATTATCAGCCAAAGTGGCTGCCTTGTTTACATTAGTAACTTCTCTCTCTTGTAGATACAATTTCAAGGAATATGGAACTTTGCGGAGAATTTATTCTAACACAACCAGCTGATAGAGTTGTTCAAAACTAGTTACTTTACTGGCCCTGAACCAAGCATTAATGAGCCTTTCTTTTTCTTTGACAAACTCCAGATAGGATTGTTTCTCTTCCTTCTTTAGATTACGGAAATTCTGTCTATGAGTTTCAGGAACTTGGTCATAAGCCTCCAACATAGTCCTTTTTAGATGATCGTAAGCTATGCTATCACAAGGTAGATTAGAGTAAATCAACTTTGCTTTACCTATGAAAGCGGTTTGGGAAAAGAAACTCCACTGGTCTTTTGGCCATTTAAGCTGGTTTGCAACACGCTCAAAGAGAATGAAGAAATTCTCAACATCAGTTTCATCAAATTTTAGCATGAGTTTGATCTGATTTCCTAGGTCCGAGAACGATTTCTTTGCATTCAATTCTCTGTCTTTCATACTTTTTTCACTCTTCAGTCTCAACACTTCAAGTTCATGTAATCGCTCTTGCTCTTTTTGTATTTGCTATTGCTCCTTTTGAGCATTTTCTTGGGCTTTCATCTCCCTTTCATGCTCTCTCTGTTTTTCTTCATGTTCTCTCTGTTTCTCTGCATTCTCTCTGTCATGCTCTCTCTGTCTTGCTGCCTCCTCTAATTCCATCTTTTTAATCATAAGCATTGATGCACTACCTCCATCACCAGCGCACAAACCATAGGCTTCAAGTGGCAGCAACTCATAATTTACCAATTTATCGATCACACACTGCTTTACCTCAGCTTTAGTCATACTGGATTTGTGAGCAACTCCATATTTGATGGCTAATGCAATCCAATCAGTTTCCTTTATATGGGAAACAGCCAAGGTGCTCAAAGAAGATTTCTCAACAAACTCATCGATATTAAAATCCGCACTGAAATCTAAATCTAAACAGAGCAAACAGTCTTAGAAGAGGAGATGTTCAAGAGTGCACAAAACAAAAACAATAATTCACACCAAAACAGGACACACAAAATCATAAGTATTCATAGTTGACCACTGATAAAACAATTAACTGTTGTATAAAAACAAAAAGGTAATCCCGGTCAGGCCCCCATATAATGTTATGGACTAGGGTTCAAACCCACAACACCATGAATAAATGATTAACTCCAATGAAAAGGCAACACAACTGTTATCACCGTAGTACTATAAGAATGGAAGTTAACCACCCAAAACTAGACTGCAAGGTTAATATTATCCTCCAGCGAAACCCTATTACTATACAACAAGTCAATCAGAATCATATAATTGATATTATTAAGTGTTCTATAAATGTCAGTAGAATAGCCTATGCTTTCATAAATCCTTTAAGATTTATATTTAAGGTATTCAAGTATCCACTTTAGTTTGCTGCATAAAATAATTCATTATCGTTTACTTTCTTTTAGGACCACAGAATATTTAAAGTATTTAAATCTTTAAGTTATTTGAAAGATAGTACAAACAATAAATAAGGTAGGTATGGGTGCAAACATAATTTAAAAGTATGGATATTATTTACATACAAATTATACTTTATACATCTATCCTTACATTCACACAATACAACATAATAATACTTACCTATAGAGATATAGTTATACAAGTATCCAGACGAGTCGCTACAATGCCAACTCGCGATAGTATGACTCGCTACACTCACCTGGACGGCTCGTTCCATTTCCTGGTCGATTCGCGCCACTTAACTAGACGACTCGCTACATTTGTATTTGTTTATTTACACAATTCGTTCTCTACATATTAATTGATTTTGTTAACCCATCGTTTGTAAATATATCGTGTAACACATTAATAATATGAAAACATCGAGATACGAAGCAAATATTTATTAGCGTAAACAAAGGGTATAGATGAGTGTTGAATGGTCGAAACCCGTTAAGACACTGCGTGATTTTCGAGATATGAAGCAAATATATATTAGCATAAACAAAACCATAACTTGACGAGTGTCGCTGGTATAATTGACGAGTGCTGGATGGTTCATCCAGCAGTTGTCTATAAATATATTGTGAAACAAAATGTGAAACATCTTGAAGCACACATTCTTTTTGAGATATGAAGCAAATATTTATTGGCGTAAAAAAATCATAAAGTTAAGTTTAAAGCACAACACAAGTATTGTGGGGGCTTTACTATGGCACTGAGATCAGTCGATCAACTACAATGGGATCCAAAAGAACCCGGTCACCTGTTCCAGATCCCTGCACGGTTTGTGGCCGGTGTGACGCCTGCCAGCGTTGGCAGAATCGCCTCCCGGTAGCCACTAGCACTCGCTAGGGCAGTGAAATGGGCTACAGTCTGTCTACAGTGTTGTACTTTCTTTCTTGTGAATCGTCATGTCACAGGCAGGGTAGAAGTGGTCTTTGTTTTCGCCTGTGACAATGCATTGTATTTTATATCATGAGTTGAACATAAGATGCATTGTAGTGAAGGAGAGAGAGAGAGCGAGCGAGCAGGGTGGGGGAGGTGAGTGTTGCTTTTCCTCCTCCTCCCTCCTGGAGGAGTTGTTCGCCCGCGTGGTCTTTTCTCTTGGTTTTGATTGGCTGGTGGTTCCTGGCGCCTTCTGCAGGCCTGCTGCCGGGTGACGTAGCGGCCTGTGATTGGCTGACCACCGTGCCTTTGTGTGGGATCCTGGAGGGGTCCAGAGGAGCTATTCTCCTCAGAGCTTTCCTGACTAGCATACCCTTCACATGCCCCTTGCCCCCCTGTCTCCCGACTTCTACCTATAGAGCACTTTCTCTCTCTCTCAACTTCTTACCTCTCATTCTTCTACTCTATTTAATATCATAACTTCCTTTTGGTTCTGCACGATTTCATATATCGGCCATCGTATTATATGCTGAAGCTCTCAGATAACACATGTTTAGTTAGGCATTTTGGAAGGGTTACCAATTTTGTCTGTAGAGGTTGACACACTCACGGTGTCTCCCATCCTGTATCGTGGTGGTCTTCTGGGGGATTTAATGCTAGACTGGGATAAGGCTACTGGTGTTGTGATTTCCATGTGTACTAGGTTTTGTTGAACCTGTACAATCGCAACGGAGACGTGGGAAGCCTAGGTGATCTTTCTGACTGTGTACCTTGTGAGTTTAGCACTGTGTTGCGAGTGAGGGCTTTTGCCTCTGCCACCCAACACTGTGCTAACTCGTTTGCTTTGACTTTGAGAGGGTCGCCAGGAGAGAACCAGATACTAGCGATCTGGATCTCTCAAGAGAGCACCCCGTCAATTAACGTAATTTGGCCGCACAGCCTTAAGGACTTCGCTAGGCTACGAGCCGCTTGCTCAGCCATTGTTTCCTAGCCTACTACATCCCAGCTAGACTTTATTCGCCTAGCAGACACCAGATTTAGATTATAAACTCTTTCTGTCATGTATGCATTATTATTCACGGCATTTATTAGTCTAGGTTGTTGTTGAGTTGCACAACCCTAGTAGGCTGTTTCGTTGATGAGGAAGTACTTCTTTTGCTGTTTGAGTTTCTACTATTGCGCAGTTATTATTCCCGTGCCAGTTAACCCTATATGTCCTTACAATTGTCATATCCTGTTCCTGCTTTATACTACAGTTCAAAATCCGATACGATCATCTTAACCTAGCATCAGACTTTCTTCAGAAGATTCCTGCTCGATGCTTTGGGACTTTCGTTCACTTTCTTTAGTATAGGAGTGACAGTTCATTATTGTTTAGAGTAACTTTAAATATACTTTCTTCTAGTTTGCATTAAATCATTGGAGTGATTTAATTAAGATCTCTATCTTTTCCTAGTATACCTTATTACCGTAATTGTATGTTGTTGTGATCAGGCTGTATCAGAGATCATCAGCCTGTAGTAGTAGTGCACTTATACTGAGTTATAGGATACCCCGTTATAGCAGATTTAACTCTGGAGGGTATAGGTGTTTTTGTGCGCCGGCATTATAAGTTCAGGGGTTGGATCTAGTGTTACCGTTGTGGCTGTGTGCTTTCCTAGTCCAATGATTAAGAGCAATTGTTTTATACGAGCCCCGGTCGTAACAAATGGCGACCTTGCTTAGGATTTTGTGAACTTAGAGAAATATTGCAGGAGTGTTGTGGTCATTTGTTTTTGTTTGAAGGAATATAGTGGACACGTGGAATTTTTTTTGGCAAGTAGTATAACACTTAACAGTCTTCAAGCATTTTTTGAGTGAATAGTGCTACATAAGAGTTTAGGTACTTCTATTTTTTTTGTATATAAGAACATAAGAACGGGTCTGCAGAGCGCTGATTGGCCCAACCCGCATTTGAGAATTTTGGTGGACACTATGTCGAACGACGGATCAGTGTACAGTGAGGACACAGTACGGGAAACAGAAACTGAGGTGCAGCAGCGGGCTTTGTTAGATGACATTAGAGTTATAGCTAGTGAGGAGGATGCAAGGAAGTTTCTGGAGACACCTATTACTGCTGACCGGGTGTCGGGGATTGATCGGTATGGTCTCCAGTGTTTGGCCACGGTCAAGGGGCATGTGGGCATTAGCAGCATGTCGAGAGGTGGCCTGTGTGCTCGGTGGGGTGCTTGGGGCTTCGGGTGAAGCGGGAGCTGGGGCACCTTTGGCCCAGCCCCCATTCCACTCGACTCCTACCATGGCGCCCCCTCGGGCTCCGGAGCTGGGTAATTTCCCTCAGGCCGATAGTCACTGGCAGCGTGGTTTGTACATGGGTGGGTCTCCAATTGTTGCATCTCCTCCTCAAGGTTTGACTCCGATATGCTCTTCCAGCTTGAGATGGCTAAGCAGAAGCGGGAATCTGAGCAGCAGCAGCGGGAGTTTGAGATGGCTAAGATTCAGGCTGAGGAGAGAAGAGCCAGATATGAGCTCGAGCAACGGCAGCGATAGAGTGAGGCTGAGGAGAGAAGGGCCAGATATGAGACTGAGGCTGAGGAGAGAAAGGCGAAGTACTGTGCAGACATAGATCTTGAGAAGTCTAGGGTGGAGTCAACAGGGCAGCGTCTCGGTTCTGGGAATCGAGGAATTGATCAGTCGTTATCGCACCTGCTCAAGTTGGTCCCTGTATTTGATGAGTCGGGTGTCACCGAATTTTTTATGCGTTTTGAGAAGAAGTGCCGGGAGCACCAATGGCCCGAGGTTAAGTGGGCAGCCCTTGTTTCCTCTAGATTGGTTGGCAAAAGACTCAGGGCATATGATGCGTTGCCCTTGGAGTCGTGCATCGATTACGAGGTATTGAAGGAGGCTGTCCTGCGGGCATATGAGTTACAACCAGAGACGTACAGATTGAAGTTCCGGGGTGTAACGAAGGGTCGTGAATGCACCTTTCTTGAGCATGCCCGGGATCTGTCCGATGCATTTAGAAACTGGCTGCGTTCTGAGAAGGCATCGACGTTTGAGGAATTGAAACAGCTGATGCTTCTAGAACAATTTTTTAAGTGTACGGGCAGCGATCTGACGTTGAATCTTAAACA
Organism: Paralithodes platypus; assembly: GCA_032716605.1. Lineage (NCBI taxonomy): Eukaryota > Metazoa > Arthropoda > Malacostraca > Decapoda > Lithodidae > Paralithodes > Paralithodes platypus. The sequence continues at coordinate 10,293,001 of CM064508.1, forward strand.
GAAAAACCCAAGAACTCTTCAGGAGGCAGCTGAGATGGCTGACCTTCGGATGTCACTGATTCGTGGGTGCGGGTCTGCACAACGGAACGATGCAGGTAACAAGGGGTGCAACACTCCACCCCCCTGAGCCAGTGATACACCATATAACCATTACAACAAGAGCAACGATACTAAGTCTGACCATAAACCTAATACCGTCCCGTTTAAGAAGGGTCAGGGCCCTTCCCCACCTCAAGGGAAGCCCAAGGATGAGTTAGAGTGTTTTCATTGTCATGAGAAGGGGCATTTTGCAAGAGCCTGTCCAAGCAAGCTACCTAATGCAGTTGTGTCTTTGGCTCGCAACATTGGGGTGTCCCCGAAGTCGTCTGAGTTTGCCCGGGGTATAACGTCAGAGGCTGGGACACAGCCAGTGGAAAAGAATCCGGAAGGCTCGAACCCTGTCCGCGATGTCTTTTGTGACCATCGAGGGCATGGCTGCGTGAAGTGGGCTGGTAAGAAGCATGGAGTTGAGCTGTTGCGAGACACGGGTGCCTCTCAGACTTTAATGAAGAACTTTACTGGTAGACCAATAAACGCGGCACGGGTGATTGTGGTGCAGGGTATCAATGCTGTCAAGTCATACCCGTTGGTCAGGATGGAACTGGAGGTGGATGGTGTGACACGAGAGTTGGATGTGGGTGTTGTGGAGAACTTGCCTGTTGGGGGCGTCGACCTCCTTCTCGGCAACGACTTCGCAGTGCCTACTTCTGAGGTTTCACCCTTAGTCGTTGCCGAGAAGCCGGCCGACGTGAGTAGGGAGGAACAGGAGTGGGTAGAGAAATGTCAAGTACAACCTATGGCGTGCATTGTTACAAGACCTCTTGCATCCAAAGTGTCACAGCCTATTCCTCAGTCTTCTGGTCAACGGAGGAACGGTTGGAAGAAGATGGCTAATGTTGGTAACAGTTTGAAGAGTTTAGTACCAGCAGCTCTTCTTGGCAACTCAGTATTGGCACCATTGTTGGAGTCTGGAGAAGCCCCAGGACCTGTCACAGCTAGTGAGGAGGTAGGGCAGGAAGAGACTCCGAGGCAGCGACATTATAAGAACATAAGAACATAAGAAAATGGGAGTCTGCAGAAAGCCGATTGGCCTAAGCAAGGCAGATCCCTGTCCCACACAACCCCAAATCAATCACAAAGCCCAATTATAGGCTCAACACTCTAATACCCTGAGGATCATCTTACCAAAACGGTTAGAGATTAACGCAGGATTATGGGGGTCTGCAGAGCGCTGATTGGCCCAACCCGGCTGATCCCCCTTCACACCCAACCCTTCTCGTCCATATGCTTATCCAATTTTATCTTAAAGCTCCCTACAGTTTTAGATCCCACTATATCACTTGGTAGTCCATTCCACCCATCTACAACTCTGTTACCAAACCAATATTTGCCTATATCTTTCCTGAAACGAAATTTATCTAATTTGAAACCATTGGTACGAGTTCTTTCGCTATCACTGAGCTTTAGTACATTTGTCATGTCCCCTTTGTTAATCCCACTAACCCACTTGAACACCTCTATCATATCCCCTCTAACTCTGCGTCTCTCTAACGAATGTAAACCTAATTTCTTCAACCTTTCTTCATACGGAAGATTTCTAATATTATGGATCATTTTTGTCATTCTACGCTGTACTCTCTCCAATGAATCTATGTCCATTCTGTAATAAGGACACCAAAATTGGACAGCATAATCCATATGGGGTCTCACTAATGACAAGTAAAGTTTTAAGATAACATCAGCAGTTCTGTTACTCACACTCCTAGAGATGAACCCGAGAATCCTGTTTGCCTTATTACGAACGCCTATACACTGTTTTCTAGGCTTCAAATCATTGCTAACAAACACGCCTAGATCTTTCTCGCAGTCTGAATTTTCTAATTCTAAATTAGCTAGTTTATATTTAACATTTGTTTGCATCTTCCCTATCTTTAATACCTTGCATTTGTCAATGTTAAACTTCATCTGCCAATTTACTGACCATTCATGTAAGGTATCTAGATCCCTTTGGAGGCACTCTATATCGCTATCTGAATCAATTGATCTCCCCATTTTAGTATCGTCTGCGAATTTACTTATCCTACTAGTTATACCTAAATCTAGGTCATTTATGTATATAAGAAACAACAGGGGACCTAATACCGATCCCTGGGGGACACCACTTTTGACTGCTCCCCACTCTGACTTGGTACCATTTATGCTGACTCTCTGTTTCCTACCAATTAGCCATGACCTAATCCATCCCAACAACGCCCCACCTATTCCATGTGCCTCAACCTTTCTCATCAATCTCTCATGAGGGACTCTGTCGAAAGCTTTACTGAAATCTAAATATATAATATCGTATGCCTTGTCATTATCTACTGCTTCATATACCTCTGAGAAAAAACTAAGCAAATTAGTAAGGCAAGAACGTCCCTGAGTGAATCCATGCTGAGAAGAATTGATTAAGTTAAATGTTTCTAAGTGGTTTCTCATTTTTCTAGCAATAATTGACTCTAGTAGCTTTCCTATGATTGAAGTGAGACTAATGGGACGGTAATTGGATGCTATTGATTTATCACCTTTTTTGAAAATCGGAACTACATCTGCAAGTTTCCAAGCTTCTGGAACTATACCTGTTTCTAATGAATTGTTAAAAAGAAATGTTAATGGGTAACTTAACTCATCTCTGCATTCTTTTAATACTCTGGCATATACCTCATCGGGGCCAGGCGATTTCTGAGGTTTCAGTCTGTCAATTTCCTTAAGCACATCATTTCTACTTATAGTAACCGTACTTAACCTATTTTCTATACTATCGCTATATACCTTACGGACTTCTGGAATCTGTGCCAAATTTTCATTAGTGAAAACGGATAGAAACTGACTATTTAATGTACTGCACATTTCTAAATCATTTTCTGTCATTTCTCCTATCGAAGTTTTAAGGGGGCCTATTTTATCTCTAACTTTAGATTTATATAGCTGGTAAAAAGCCTTAGGGTTACTTTTTGAGTCATTGGCTATCCTGATTTCATAATTTTTGTGTCTGTCCTTATACATTTTTTAACCTCTCTTGATAGATTCTGATAGTAAGCAAGTAGGTGAATTTCGCCTTTCTTAATTTTTCGATATATTCCTCTCTTTTTTCCTAGAAGGTCTAATAGTCTATTATTCATCCATTTGGGTTGGTTCTGTGTTGATCTAAATTTTCTTATGGGGATATATTTATTTTGCGCATTGTGGAGTGAAGAAATAAAATTATTATATGTAGCTGTCAAATTATCCTGAGTTAAGACAGGTATCTGAGAGAGAGTATGTTCATTAGCGCACCTGGGTCCACTTAATAGTTTAACCATAGGATCGACTCTTAAGGCTAGTCTTAATCCACCATAATTGGCTTTTCTGAAATCTGGGATAAGTGTCGTATTCTCTTTAGCCTTTTCTGTCCATTGTATGTTAAAATAAATTTATTTATGATCACTATTTCCTAGTTGGTCTCCTATCTCTACATTATTTATCATGTGTTCATTATTACTGAGAACTAAATCGAGGATATTATTACCTCTAGTAGGCGAGTCTATGAATTGAAATAAAAAACTATCCTGTACCGCCTCAATAAACTCTTTTGAATCTGAGTCGCCGATTTGATGGTGCCAATCAATATTCGGAAAATTAAAATCCCCCATAATACACACATTGCTAAACCTTGATGCTATTTTCACTTCCTGCCATAAAGCTGTACCTTCGTTTCTACTCATATTTGGTGGTCTATAAATAACTCCAATAATTATGGTCTCACTACCTTCGCTAACCTCAACCCAAACACTTTCGTTATCAGTATTTAGTCTAATACCTGATTTAATACAGCTTTTTAAAGAACTCCTGACAAACACTGCTATTCCGCCGCCCCTCCTACTTGTTCGGTCGCGTTTAAACAAACCATATCCTGGTATATGGAATTCTGCTAAAAATTTTCTTGATTCTGTATTAATCCATGTTTCAGTCAGTGCTATAATGTCTATATTTTCGTTGCTAACAAGTGCTCTAAGTTCATCCATTTTGTTACATAAACTCCTACAGTTTGTATAATATAATCGCAATGAATTTATTTTACTGGTATCGGATTTACCTTTATTTCTAACTGAATTCCCATCTTCTGTTACACCTTTAATATTTCTACTAGCAGTACAATTAAAATCCTGTGACTGATATTTTCTATTCCTATCTGATGTACCAGTACGGCAATTTACCCTATCTAGACAATTATTCTTACTCATATTCTCAGGCTTTATTTTCAGCGAAACCCCGCGACAATCCTATCTATTGACCTAGCTAAATTTGCCACCCCTAGCCGAGAAAGATGAACCCCGTCCTGTGCGTACAACTGATTTTGACCATAGAAACGGGTCCAGTTATCAAGGAATGGTATTGTATTTGCATTACAGTATTTTTCCAGCCGACAATTGATACCAATTGCCCTAGATGACCATTCCTTGCTGACCCCTCTCCGTGGCAAGATACTGTGTACTACAGGTATGCCTCCCTTCCTCCTAACTTTATCTAACACCTCCCTGTACTGCCGAAGCAGTACTTCCGTCCTACCTTTACCAACATCATTGCTCCCTGTACTGAGACAGATAATGGGGCTATCTCCAATATCTTTCATGATGTAATCAATGTCCTCTAACACCTTCCCAACCCCGGCACCAGGCAGACAGACAAGCTTCCTAATATCAGTACAGGTGGACCTAGCTAAGTGTCTGACCATGGAGCCCCATCAATTGAGAAGGACTTGCCTCTCCTTGTCGATGACTTGGTAGCAGCTGCGGCAGCGGCAGGAACTCCTGGGGCAGCAGTTGAAGGTACTCCTGGGGGGGCAGCAGTCACAGCATTCCCTGTTGGAGGCAACTTACTTACCTTTCTCCTGGTTTCCTCGCCGAAGGAAGCACTCGCAGCCTCACCATCACATTCGTCATCCAAGGTGATGAACTTGTTGCTGAGGGCAACTGGCCGCCGTAGAAATTTGCAGGTTGTTGCACTTGTTGGAACAACTGTCCAGGGAGCATCACGATCCCTAACAGCAGTTGCACTATCCTCACTTTTCTTGTTAGCCAAAGACAGCTTTAAGGCCAAATTCTCGTCTTTGAGAGACTGCACCTCTCTGTCCACATTTTCCATCCTTTCTTGCAAAGCAAGACAAAGCTGGAGAATATGAGAGGAGGTAGCAATCTCGTCAACACCAGCCATTTTAAGAAAGCGTTAATACTATCACCACACTATGGGCAAAGATATTCACTGGGAGTCACTAGGGACAGGTCCTCACTCAGCAAAGGTCAGGCAGGTACAGAGAGAACAAAGGGTTGCTCAGTTTGATATTGGGGGAGGTCTTGGGTTGCTTCGGAAGCATCTAGACAGGTTGGTTCCCTCAGATATTTGTAAACTGCAGTTGGATGATCCGGAAGTTCAGAAGTGTGGTAATGGTGCTGTCGAGATCAAACACGAGGACGGGGAAACATGTCATGTGAACCTGTTGGAGGAGTTTGTGAGGCAACCACCTGAGCAGCCTACTGTCCCTGCGTTTGTCTGCAGCGGCCAAGGTGGAGAAGGAGAGGGGGGCAGTAGGGCACAGGTGGAGGAGAGTAGGGATTATCATGTCTCGGCAGAGCAGTGGGCGGGGGACACAAGTCTGGTGGCTGTGGAAGCGCTAGAGCACCTGCCTGAGGAGCAGTGTGCAGCACTCCAGCACCAGCTCGGTTCATACCCCACTGGTTGTGCCGAGCCCCTGAGTCTCACAACTCAGGCGGTGCAAGATGTTCAGCGGGCAGGTCATGTGAATGTTGGGAGACCGTTAGCCTCGTTGTTTCGGTGGTTCAAGGTGGGCGACGAGGCTTTGGCATGGTTGCCAGGTCAGGGTCGACCCCTGGCTGCCAAGGGTGGTGGTCAAAAGGAGGACTTTGAGCAGATTGGTGAGGTTGGCTGTGGCATAGAAGTGCCCAGTCGTCGCATAGCCTCCCAATGCTGCTCTAGTCGAATGCAACAGCCCTACCATAGACCGACTGTATCTTGCCATGTCACTAAAAGCGGTGATGCTGCGCAGGAAGATGTAGTCGAAAGGAATGCAGGGGTGCGCATGTACGGTATCAGTGGGGAAGCCTTAGCAATTGTGAACTATGGGAGTGACTGCACAGATGGTACTGATTGTCCCTCTCATGACCTGGCTGTTCTAGAGACGAAGGTGGAGGAGGAGGGAGACTACAGGTTAGAAGCTGCGGTCTCGGCTGGGTTGTGGAAGGGCACTAGGATTGTTATTCTGCGAGATAAGTTGTTTACTAGGCTGTGGCAGTGCATCCGCATGTTTGTTGCTTCTCCAGGCCTGATGTACGGGGTAGTATCTGACATGCAGGCTGGAGATAGTGCAAGGCTCAGTTTAATTCCCTACCGTATAAATCCTGCTCAACAGCCTGTGGTGCAAGCAGAGCTGGATTACGTGTTGACGAAGGGTCTGAGGGATAAGGAATGTCGTGAGTGGTCGTTGCCTGTAACTTTGCAACCTGTGTTAAGTGGCAAGATCAGTGAGTGTGTTAATTGTGAGAGTGTGTGTGCATTATCCCTGATAGACGCCTATAATTTATCGAGAGTTTACGACACCATAGACCGCCTCGGGGCTGCATCGCCTATCACGAAGGTAGAACTAGTGAAAGGTTATTGGCAGGCTCCGTTGCCGGAAAGAGCGAAGAGAAATGCCAGTCTTGTGTTGAACTGGGCAGTTTATCAGTGCCAGGTGTTGTTGTGCTGCCGGAACACAAGTTGGATGTGTGGCATGCTAAGGGCACTGATAATGTTGTGGCTGATTGTTTGTCACGGGAGGGTTTGTTTGCAGGAGAATCCTCGCCGTTCAGTCAGTGTGTGTTGAGAGTGGAGAAAAACTAGGCTTGCCCCTGTAAGTGCAGCCGCCATAAACATATTAAAAAAAAATAAAAAATCACATAAAAACTCTTTCTTTTGATAGTTAATTGTAAGTTGCCTATGTTATAGCTAAAGTCCTAAGTTGAACCTGTCTTTCACTTAGGAGGCTGGGTTCTGTGAAGCTCGCTCTGGGAGCATAGCAGGCTAAAATTATACTATTATGTTTGGGAGGGGTTATGAGATTTTCTTTATGTTGATATGTTGTTTTATGTAAGATTGAGCTTTGCATTTCATTTCTGGCGGAGTGGCTATGTGTGACGGGTCTTGTCGGCATTCTGCCTTGTCAGATATCGTGCTCGCCTAATGTTGAGCGTCCTATATCTTGGGCGGGGTGTGACGCCTGCCAGCGTTGGCAGAATCGCCTCCCGGTAGCTACTAGCACTCGCTAGGGCAGTGAAATGGGCTACAGTCTGTCTACAATGTTGTACTTTCTTTCTTGTGAATCGTCATGTCACAGGCAGGGTAGAAGTGGTCTTTATTTTCGCCTGTGACAATGCATTGTATTTTATATCATGAGTTGAACATAAGATGCATTGTAGTGAAGGAGAGAGAGAGAGCGAGCGAGCAGGGTGGGGGAGGTGAGTGTTGCTTTTCCTCCTCCTCCCTCCTCCCTCCCGGAGGATTTGTTCGCCCGCGTGGTCTTTTCTCTCGGTTTTGATTGGCTGGTGGTTCCTGGCGCCTTCTGCAGGCCTGCTGCCGGGTGACGTAGCGGCCTGTGATTGGCTGACCACCGTGCCTTTGTGTGGGATCCTGGAGGGGTCCAGAGGAGCTATTCTCCTCAGAGCTTTCCTGACTAGCATACCCTTCACATGCCCCTTGCCCCCCTGTCTCCCGACTTCTACCTATAGAGCACTTTCTCTCTCTCTCAACTTCTTACCTCTCATTCTTCTACTCTATTTAATATCATAACTTCCCTTTGGTTCTGCACGATTTCATATATCGGCCATCGTATTGTATGCTGAAGCTCTCAGATAACACATGTTTAGTTAGGCATTTTGGAAGGGTTACCAATTTTGTCTGTAGAGGTTGACACACTCACGGTGTCTCCCATCCTGTATCGTGGTGGTCTGCTGGGGGATTTAATGCTAGACTGGGATAAGGCTACTGGTGTTGTGATTTCCATTTGTACTAGGTTTTGTTGAACCTGTACAATCGCAACGGAGACGTGGGAAGCCTAGGTGGTCTTTCTGACTGTGTACCTTGTGAGTTTAGCACAGTGTTGCGAGTGAGGGCTTTTGCCTCTGCCACCCAACACTGTGCTAACTCGTTTGCTTTGACTTTGAGAGGGTCGCCAGGAGAGAACCAGATACTAGCGATCTGGATATCTCAAGAGAGCACCCCGTCAATTAACGTAATTTGGCCGCACAGCCTTAAGGACTTCGCTAGGCTACGAGCCGCTTGCTCAGCCATTGTTTCCTAGCCTACTACATCCCAGCTAGACTTTATTCGCCTAGCAGACACCAGATTTAGATTATAAACTCTTTCTGTCATGTATGCATTATTATTCACGGCATTTATTAGTCTAGGTTGTTGTTGAGTTGCACAACCCTAGTAGGCTGTTTCGTTGATGAGGAAGTACTTCTTTTGCTGTTTGAGTTCCTACTATTGCGCAGTTATTATTCCCGTGCCAGTTAACCCTATATGTCCTTACAATTGTCATATCCTGTTCCTGCTTTATACTACAGTTCAAAATCCGATACGATCATCTTAACCTAGCATCAGACTTTCTTCAGAAGATTCCTGCTCGATGCTTTGGTACTTTCGTTCACTTTCTTTAGTATAGGAGTGACCGTTCATTATTGTTTAGAGTAACTTTAAATATACTTTCTTCTAGTTTGCATTAAATCATTGGAGTGATGTAATTAAGATCTCTATCTTTTCCTAGTATACCTTATTACCGTAATTGTATGCTGTTGTGATCAGGCTGTATCAGAGATCATCAGCCTGTAGTAGTAGTGCACTTATACTGAGTTATAGGATACCCCGTTATCGCAGATTTAACTCTGGAGGGTATAGATGTTTTTGTGCGCCGGCATTATAAGTTCAGGGGTTGGATCTAGTGTTACCGTTGTGGCTGTGTGCTTTCCTAGTCCAATGATTAAGAGCCCTTGTTTTATACGAGCCCCGGTCGTAATACCGGACTGTCACCGGAAGGCAGGAGGCACTGCAGTGCGACAACTGCGATAAATGGCAACATCGTATTTGTGACCCAGGTAAATAAATTTTCAATATTTTCATGCTACTATGGTTACTACATTTTCAATATTTGTATACATTAAGTCTACCATTTATTTTTATCTTTTCTTTATTTATTATTTTTGTATTTCAAGGAATGACCCGTGAGATGTATAGACAACTACAGAGGGGTGAAGTTCCTCAGTTTGACTGGCATTGTCGGGACTGTGAAGCTACCTACACCCTGCTGAATTCTACAGCCCAGAGTACTTCCATAGATTATCCACTTGACGAACCCGACTTGACACCCCATTAAAGTTCTTCATTTTTTGTTGAACAACAGTCCTTTATCATCCCAGAAACTGTAGAAGAGGACCTTTTGGAGGACCCTGTACCCGAGGCGAACATACCAGGTGGGTGTATGACCATTACACATCATATCGTGCCAAAAGGATCCCAGCATGGTGGTGACCGTCTGCTGGACAATCAGGGATTTTCCTACATGAAGAGGGTAAGTAATGCTAGAATATGGCCCCCCAAAAAGAACTTTTGCAGAACAAAAAATAGTATTTATACTAGAGTAATAATCCGGCAATCATGACCTCATGTAATTCATGTCTTGTGATTTTAGCGTGCTGGGGAGAAAAGCACATCATGGCTATGCAGTGTGCGCAATCCGAAGAACCGGTGCCCGGCAACAGTCAAGCAAGTAGGCCAGCATTTTTTTTTTTTTTTTTTTTTTTTTTTTTTTAAAAGAGACAAAGAACGGAGGAAGGAAAAACCCAGATCAAACAAAAAGGTCCATGTGCCTAAAGGCATCCTCCATTCATAAGAATTGAAGATTGAAGAAGGTGGCCAAGCACACAGCCATGCTCCAACACAAGGTCTGGCATCCAAGATTCATATCCATACAAAAGTCAAGGAAGCAGCGAGACAGGATGTCTTCCGCCCAGCTTCAGTCCTTGTCGACACTGCAATGGCAGAGGAGCAACGACTGCAAGATGGCAGCCGTCCAACCCCAAGTAATGTGCTCCGGGTGGCGAACCGTGCTCGGCAGAAGATGAGACCAGCTGAACCAACTGACCTTGAGTTTGAGGCAATTTCAATGCAATACCTTATTTTAAGTGATGTTATATCATACAGTTTGTTCATAATGCATAATGTAAATTCATGTAATGTCTTTTTATAACTAAATATGTTATGGCATTGTTTCAGGTTGATGATCACTTTGTCACGCAGGACTTCTTGAGAGCAGATCTAAAGGTCGACAACCAACGGCATCTGATTTTCGCCACTGATCACCAGCTACAGATACTGTCTCAGGCCAAGTCCTGGTATCTGGATGGTACCTTCAAGGTTGTGTGTAAACCATTTTGCCAACTCTTTTCAGTTCACGCCTTTGTTCGGCAAGATGATGCATCTAAGCAGTTGCCATTAATATTTGTCCTAATGTCAAGACGGGAGAAAAAGGACTACAAAAAGGTTTGTGCTACATTATAGTCTAGCATAATCATACACACTCAAATATTTAATGCATTGCTTCCCCATTTACAAAATCTGACTTAAATTTATTGGTATTATAGGTGCTGCGTGAGATTGTACGTCTCCTTCCGGCCGCTCCAGCTGTCAAAGAGTGCATTGTGGACTTTGAGGCAGGGCTTTGGTCTGCAATGCGGAGGGTTCTGCCGGACACCCGAATCCAGGGATGCTGCTTCCACTGGACGCAGGCGGTTTGGCGTCACATACAGCAAGAAGGGTTGCAGGTGTGTTAACATTCAAATGTAGGTGTATGCCTACCTTACCATAAACAAATGCATTCTGAATTTAATTTTTCTGTTCTATGGCAAGACTAGGGGTCCCCCTAGGGGGGCAGCTCTTAACAGGGCTGCCTGGAACGCCGCCATTAGGACTTGAGACTGAAACCGCACCATGTGTGGAGTGCTCGGTCTTTAAATGTATGTATATGTATATGGTATTCCAATTTGTTTCAATCTTTCTATTGTACTCTTTCAGGTTGCATTCACAGAGAAGGGGGCGACCCACCGTTTTTTAAAGAAACTTCTGGCCCTTCCTTTTCTGCCTGCCGAGGTGATACCCGAGACGTTTGCAGCCCTGCAACAACAAGCAACAAACCAACATCTACATATTGTCTTGCATTATGTTGAAGCCACATGGATCTTCAGTGAGCAGTGGCCACCCTCGTCTTGGACAGTTTTTAATCGTGCCATCCGCACAAATAATGACGTTGAAGGGTGGCACAGGGGGCTGAACAGCAAGGCCGGACGAGGGAACCTTCAATTTTATATATTGGTTCCTCTCCTGCACAGTGAAGCTGCATTAGTTCCCCTCCAAGTCGAGCTGGTCTCTATGAAAAAACTGAGCAAGCTTCGACGAAAATGCTATAAGTCAGTGGACCAGCGACTGTCTATAATGTGGAGACAGTTTGCCGAAGGGGATATTTCAGCCTGTCAACTTCTGCGACAGGCGAGCCATGTGAATGGACCCATACTATGATCTTCTTTTAAAATTTGCGACCTATAATATGATTTTAAAATTCATACATGTATATATTTTGTAAATAAAGACCTGTATCTCGATGTTTTTATATTATTATCTCGAAAATCACGCAGTGTCTTAACGGGTTACGACCATTCAACACTCATCTATAGGCTACCCTTTGTTTACGCTAATAAATATTTGCTTCGTATCTCGATGTTTTCATATTATTAATGTGTTACACGATATATTACAAACGATGGGTTAACAAAATCAATTAATATGTAGAGAACGAAGTGTGTAAATAAACAAATACAAATTTAGCGAGTCGTCTAGTTAATTGGCGCGAGTCGACCAGGAAATGGAGCGAGCCGTCCAGGTGAGTGTAGCGAGTCATACTGTCGTGAGTTGGCATTGTAGCGAGTCGTCTGGAAACCGTTATACAAGGCAGGACACAAACTCAGGGTGACCCATGGTGAGGTCTTCGCGAAGCAGAGGCGAGAGGTGAACTGACTTTTCTCAAATCCTATTTTCTATCGAGTCCTTGGTCATTGATGTTATCGTACAAGACTGAAATACAACTACTCTCACTACAATCAAGCAACCTAACTCAAATAATAATAATATAGAATACTTCATTAAAATATATACATGAAGAACAAGAACACTTAATCACGAATTATATTAAGATTAATCATACGTCTACCAGAGACGTACAAACAAGCAGGTGGGGGGGAAAGGAGGGCGCTCTTGGCTCCAGAAACTGTCTGCTTTCATGGCCTGGGGCAAAAGATGTCTGGCTAGTACAGTACACTCTGGACACAAATATGTTCCCCGATGTTATCTTACTTTCTAAAGGCCTTCCTATGTACAAATAAATAGTCACATATACCCACTAATAATTAGTTAACTCTATCCCACCAGCAATTAGTTAAATTAAGGCAATACATACCAGGAGGAGCAATAATGGTTTGGTGGTTCTCACAGGTAAGCCACGGTAGCCCTGTCCGTTTCTTAGTCATTAATGTGCGACTTTAACCTCATGACTAAGGGACAAGTGGCTTATTTCTACACTTTTGGTAATGCACTATATTGACACACATTAGGGGACGGTGTGAAAAACGCTGTGTCAAAATATCATACTGATCCAACTGTTTGTTAATAAGTTATTCCCGAAAAACGATGCCACACTGCCTCTGAAACCCATAGGTAGTCTGCAGTTATATGTATGCTTAGGTAACTATTGCATAGAAGTTGCATACCCTTTATAAATATTCAATGTATTGTATTTCATAAAATTATGAACACAAAACATGAGGAATTATAATAGTTATCTGTGGGCATTAAAACTAGTACTTTGGTTTAATTGTTCAATAATTTAATATAGTTTAAAATGTATTTGGATGTTTTTAGTTACCACTAATATCAGATATTATATTTTGTTTATAAAATATAATTATTTTGATATATCTTTATCAATGCAAGTAATAACGATTTACTATGAGGCAGAGAGAGATATCGAGAAAACTGCTTCTGTTATGAGCATCTTATTAAAGGTAAATACTTTCCTTTTACTAAACTGAATTGAATTCCAGTTATCAACTCTAGACACTTTGTTCCAGTTCAAATATTATCAGTAAAGTAACCCCCTGATGATATCTAAGGCCATCATTGACCGCTTGCGAGTAAGCAGACTTACCAGCTAAATTATGGTCGTAGTTCATTTATAAATACATAAAAATATCAAATTCAACATACTCTCTAGCTATCAGCAACGTACATTTATTAATGCATTTCTGTTTAATATCAATGTTTACGGATCCAACTTCATTACAGCCCAAAACTCGCTAGGGGCAATTCCAGTATTCAACTGTAGACACTGTATAACAATTCCAGTATTGTCAGTACAGTAACCCGCTGATATACGCGGCCATTATTGTCCTAGACTGTGTATCCGGGAATATAATACTCGAAGGTCCGCAACCCACAGATCACTACCAGGACTACCCAACTTGGTCTTACAGGACTCCATTGTGTGACGCTCCCTGGGTTATATTTACCTCTGAGTATTTTATTTTCGTTACCTGATATTTAATATATAGAGCACAAAATATCCCATATTATAGTGAGGTCTTAGCTGATATTAAGTGTTAGATATTCCTGATGGTTTACAAGGCGAGGTAGACAACATGGCGTATCTTTCTCTCTATGTACCCGCATTGTTGCAGCCTTCACTATTTTATCTCCCCTGTATTTTTTATGTTTTCTATATTCCAACTACTCCCTCTCGGGCATAGGCTGAGAGCCTGTACATTCAATCGTACATTGAACAGCGAAGCCCATGAAGTCTCGTTCCAGTCTAGGGAGTGAGACATGTAAAGCACTTCACTTTGGGATACAACCAGCCGGGATATCTTGCCTTTGCAAGATGCACGGTTGCCCACCTTCGGCACAGACTCGGCACAACTTTGAAGCTGCTTCACTCCAGTGCTTCACTGTCTCACCACCTAAACTAGGACACTCGCTCTCTGAACGTCACCTATTGAGCAATGAAATCAATAAATGCACTGTTGCATATTTTGAATATGGGAATAGTCATACAATGCTATTTAACACTCAAAGAGCGGGTGGTGGAATATATTTGACTGTGCCGCCCAGCGGGTGTTTTTACCGTAAACGAGCTTGTTTCCGTGCTCGTTTTCATGCATAAACAAGAGCCAGAGCGTAATACAAGTATGTATCCCTGAAAGGGCGATAAATGAGCTTTCCAATGACACCAGAACCATCCTTCTACGATCACTGGTTAACTTGCAACAATCATGCAAGCGAAGGGCAAAATCGGTAAAATAAAGTCATTTCCTTACATTATTACGTGTGAAACGAGTGAGGGAGGGTGGAGTAGGGCGGAGTACATCTCAGTAGCTCCACGGCCACCGTGGCAAGCGGTCATGAGGTAACCTACGCTCCTCCCACCGCTCCGTTCTCTCTCAGAGCACATTACGTGCTCAAAATTGCACGCGACTATAGCCGGGCCCCGCCACATAGGCCACATTTATTTCACTCGACTATAGCCGGGCGCCGCCAAAGAAGGGTTAATTAGGGAACAATGATCGTTTCGGTGGTCTTTGTGGTAATGCACTGATACTAGGTACAGCACAAATTCCATCCCAATAATATCTTCCTATTGATACATCGGGATTCGAACCCGGGACCATTGGATTACCAGTCCAGTGGCATGACCACTCCACCACACCTCCCCTAACACTATGTAGCTAATAAAGCAAGGCTACGAAATAGCACACACACACACACACACACTTGCATTTTTCACTACTTTTAACAGGATACAATCTAAAACAAATGTTATATTTCACCTGGGAGAATACTTAAATGGGGATGTTGATGCCATGTTCATAATTCTTGACCCCAAATGCAGACATTGGTATGTAGAGCCACCTGCGCAATATATCGGCTACTGTAAAGAATCTGTTGGAATATTACTTATAATTGTCAGTGGTTAGGGTATGACTGAGCACCTCTTCACGAGGAAACAAAAACTGAATAAGGATGTGTGTATGTATTCCATGGAGGGCCTTGGGCCCCAAGATGAGTGGTGAGGAGGTGGGTAGAATTATGAAAGATTTGGGGGTGGGAGCCCCAGAAGCTATACCTTATATAGATATATCGATACATACATACATTTTATCATTCATGAAAGTAAAAGTTAATTTAAGCGTATGGCTTTAAAGCACTGGGCTCATTACAATAGATAGTATATATTGTCCTTATTATACTGCTATGAAATATTTGAGAGAGAGAGAGAGAGAGAGAGAGAGAGAAAGCAACAACTGAAGTTGTGGTATCAAGGAGAGAGGAGAAGTCAGATATATCAATCGTGTAACCCAGAGCAGGGATTGTGTAGTAACAGATCCCCCAACTTCTCCATATTGGTGCCACTCCAGACATCAGTCTCTCTTTACACTCAAATATGTCCAGATCCATGTTACAAATTTGGTAAAATATTTAATTTAGTTTTGTGGATCAACTTGTAAAATATAAACACAATAAGTTTCGCTCTGTTCTTAAATATAAACAACAATACAAGTACAGTGCGTCCAAATAATGTAAACAATATCATATACTGTATATTATAGTCTCTTCCCGTTCTTAGATAAATACAACACTAATAAAGGTGGCTGATCTATTTTACTACATGAACTCTATCCCTCCCTCCCTCCTTCCTCTACCAGTATATTGTGGTGACCACGCTGGTTTCTGGTGTATGAGGTAGTATAGTCCACCCTCTGTTGCTCTTATCTCGGGGGTTGCTCCTTTTTCTTTAGGTTCCTTTATATCTTTATCCTTGATTCCACTTTTATTATATTCCTCTCTCTGTTTCCCTATTTGTCTTTCTCTTCTCTCTCTCTCTCTCTTACTGATAATGCTTCACTGGTTCTTCTTTCTTGACCATTTTTCACATCACCTATCATCTGATTGGCTTCACCTCCTTCGTGTCTCTTTCTCCTGGACTTTACTCTTTTTACGGTTGTTATCCTGAAGTTATATTTGTCAAGTCCACTCTTGATCTCTATCTTTGTATATATATATTTTGTGTGTATACCCTTGTATACCCTGTATACCCTTATATACCCTTTGTCGTATTGTGTTACCTGTGTATGTGTGTGTGTGTGTGTGTGAATGTCCATATCAATTTTGATATATCCGTCACTGTTAACATCATACTTGTATTGCCTTAACATATTTAACACGTTCGGTATGTTAAATTCACCAGTGATCACGTTTCCTGATACTTCTTTATACACTATTAGGAAATCTTTTTATGGCATCCTTTTCTCACAATATAATGTTTTTACATTAACTCTCTTTCCTTTCTTTTCACTTATACTAACCTCATTATATATCTAGCGAGGCCGGTCCTAGTGATCTTGGCCCCATTCATTGTTCTTCCCTGTAACTAAAACTTTACGTTATGCATACTTCAGTTCGGTCTAAGTACTTGATTAGATTAATATCCATAATTCGAAAATGGATGTTAATCGTGATCGTGTACTGAACCTTTAACTGTGTTGGTGGTGTAATGGATTAGATGCCTATGTTCTCGGTGCGGTGTCCCGAGTTTGAATCCTGGGAAGAGTATATGCTTTCATTAGTTTATTCTAATGCATTGGGGTTTGTAACGGAGGATTAATGTTAAGAACGTGATGTTCCCTAATATCTCTTATTCTCACCTTCGTGTCTTTATTTAATGGTCTCTCTCTCTCTCTCTCTCTCTCTCTCTCTCTCTCTCTCTCTCTCTCTCTCCAGCTGTGACAGTCATACAGTATATTATTGAATTTATGTTTTCTGGAGGAGGAAAGGGGTGGAGTTGTCGGACAGGGCTGGGAAAGGATTTACTGGAGTATTTTAAAGTTACTACTGAAAATAACCATATATATATGAATATGTAAGGAAGAGTGGAAAAGTACACTCGAGGGCATGGATTCTGGCCCTTCCCGTTTCCTGGCACTGCTTGAATGAACCTTTGAAACACGCACAATAGGTAAAGAATTAGTAAAATAAACAAATCTATTTCATCCGAGATACTTTTTGGAAAAACTGAGAATATTATAACTGTCCCAATGTATACCCTTTGCTGTATACTGTAATAGTTATAGTTATACCCACGTACTCCACCAACAGTGTTTTAGTGTATACCCTCTGTTGTATACTGTAATAGTTATAGGTATACCCACGTACTCCACCAACAGTGTTTTAGTAGAATATACGCTTTGCTGTATACTGTAATAGTTATAGGTATACCCACGTACTCCACCAACAGTGTTTTAGTGTATACCCTTTGTTGTATACCGTAATAGTTATAGGTATACCCACGTACTCCACCAACAGTGTTTTAGTAGAATATACGCTTTGTTGTATACTGTAATAGTTATAGGTATACCCACGTACTCCACCAACAGTGTTTTAGTGTATACCCTTTGTTGTATACCGTAATAGTTATAGGTATACCCACGTACTCCACCAACAGTGTTTTAGTGTATACTCTCTGTTGTATACTGTAATAGTTATAGGTATACCCACGTACTCCACCAACAGTGTTTTAGTGTATACTCTCTGTTGTATACTGTAATAGTTATAGGTATACCCACGTACTCCACCAACAGTGTTTTAGTGTATACCCTTTGTTGTATACTGTAATAGTTGATATGCATAACCACGTGCTCCACTATCTACTACTAGGTATTCGAGCGTCGGTCTTTCAAATGACATCCCAGATGTTACCTCTGCCCTCTTCTAGTTGTATTGCACCAACGTACAGCTTCTGCTCATCATAATTAATATATCCCTAGAACTACTATTATCTGTAGTAGAGAGCGAAAGCGAGTGTTATCAGCATCAACAGACTGGTAACGCCTCCTCAGATTAATGGACGGGAAAATCCTCAGATTAATGGACGGAAACAGGAACTCCCAAAAAAATTCTTACAGATATATAATTTTTAGTCTCGTTAGCTTCTCATTGGAAACTCGCCCGACTTATTTGTTCTCTAATATTTAGCCCTTTCAGTATAACACGTGGCTATTATTAAAATATTACTATATCTATCAATATACAATGTTGCTTAGTTTTATGAGGCCCTTTTAATTCCATCTCAATTAACCTCCCTGACTCCTAACATTCCTTTTTGAACTGAATTTACAAATTTACTGAACATCATTGTAATTTGAAAGGGATATTTCCGTGCAGAGGTGTATATGTGTTGCTGTGCTAATTTCACTTCTATCGTAAGCAGTTTTACAAGCATACTGTACATTATTTGTATTCTCTCTCTCTATCTCTCTCTGTACAGTACAGTCCAGTTCGTCGTAGTGGGTGGTCATAAATTAATCGCTCTCCCACTCGGTGTTAACCTAACCCCTCGCGGTCAGCAGGATTAACTTCGGGTTTTTAGCAGATAAAGGAACAACATGTACCACAGCCAAAGGAAAGTGACTAATAGTATGTTTTATTGTCTTATTTGTTCTTTATTAAGTGTAAAATATTATTTATCAAGTGTAAAATATCTGTTATCAAGTGTAAAATATCTATCATCATGCCAGCAATCCGAGTTATTTGTGATAAATGTGATAAGAAATATTATCCTGAGTGGTTATCAAGATACGGCTTTCCAGACGCCAAGTGTTTTATGCGTCTTTCAAATGAGAAATTTCAGTTCTTTGCATGCACAATTGAGGTATACAAGAGTTAAGTGGACGAACTCCGTCACGAAAATTCAATTTTAAAGGAAAAGGTGGTAGTCAAGTTGCCAAAATGTTGACCCTGCAATGTTAATTACTGTAAACTTTTTTTGAGGAAATGTATTATATATGGTTAGGAGAGCAAAATTAGCTTGGTTGCTACTTGTGCAACCTTTAGCATTTCTCAGAATTCAAGATGGCGCCCTCTGCCATCTTGAATTTCGGCCAGTTTTCACCTTTGGATCTTGATGACATAGAGGGTCGTGTAATACCTCTTTTTAGGGGTTTTCCAGGACGGGGAGTCATTTCCGGGGTTAATTTGTGGATATAGGGTGAGTATCAAGGTCAAACCAGAGGTCAGAGATCAAATTTTGCCTAAAATCTGGAAAATCACCAATATTGACCGATTGTATGTAGTTCATTGTCTTTCTATTCCAGCATTTTACTAGGTTGGGTAGGTAGGTAGATATAATATGTTTGCTATGTCTACATGTAGGTATATCCCGGGAATCATTATATATTTTGTATTAAATTTTGTTTAGCAGGTTGAGCAATGGGTCAGAGTTCATTGAACACCTATATTCACCATGCATGCACTCCCCACGCTGTGCGATCAGTGGTTTAACAACTTTTCTTCTCATTTCAGATTGTGACAAACCAGTGTAATCAGCATTGATACCCCCAGGCTGTCACACTCATCATGTCTGCTGGAGGGTAGAAGTGCCTGTTTAGTCCATGTAATGCCAGTGGAGCGCTGCAAACATTCAAGACCGTAGCTGTGCAGATCATCGCTACAAGCAAAGTGAAGCAGGATGAACTGTACAGAACTCTCTCTGGAAGTAATATTCTAGCTCACAAGTCATGTTACTGTAGCTATACTTCGAGAAGTAGAAACAATGAACAGCCGAAGAGAAAGTCTACACTAATTGACAATGGTGTTTCCAAAAGATTGTTGAAGTCTCAATGTAGTGACTTTGTTTTCAAGCGAGACTGTTTGCTGTGTGGGAAAGAGTGTAAGCCGAAAGACAGCAAGAACCCACACAGCTGGGTGCAGGTCAGACAGTGTAAAACTTTAGATAGAACTGGTGATATCACGTTCAAGCAACACTTGGAGGACATCTGTGATGAGAGACAGGGCCAGTGGGCTAATGAGGTAGTTGTTTGACTCAGTGGGGTCATTGATCTGCATGCTTCTGACACACAATACCATGTCTGCTGTTATGATAAATTTCGAGTTGTCCCAATGTCCTGCCCCTCCATGACGGCGCCTGTGGAAGAGGCGCTGAGGTCCGTGGTCACGACGATGGCTGAAAATATGACAGAGACGTGGACGACAGCGGAGCTGTACTCCATGTACATCGCTGCTTCGGGCACTGTGACAAGAAGACAATTTGTGTCCAACATCACAGATTACTTCGGCGCCAAGCTGCTTGTACTCCACATCGAGGGTTGTGAAAGCGTAGTTGGATTTAACACCTTACGAGCGGCCTATGCGGTTTATTTATGTGTACCGCACAGCGGGGTGTTTTTAGCCAAAATAGGGCTGTTTACGTGATCATTTTCATGCCTAAATAAGACCCAGAACGTAAAACAAGTAACTATCCCTGAAAGGGCATAAACAGAGCTTTCGAATGACACCATAACGATCCTTGTATGATGGATAGTTTTCTTGCAATAACCGTGCAACGCGAGTGCAAAAAGCAGGTAATTCGGTACTTTCAGTACATAATTGAGTATGTAGCGAGTGAGAGAGGGAGGAGGGAGCTGAGATTTGTGTCAGTAGGTTCGCCGCGGTGGTCTGGAGCAGTCATACGCTCGCTAGTCTCCTGCCACCACTTGTCTCTCTCTCTCAGCCACATTACGTGCTGAAATTGCCACTCGACCTATGTCGAGCGCCGCCACATAGTCCAGCTTTATTTAACTCGACTTATGTTGCTCGCCGCTAAATAAGGGTTAAAGCCAGCCTCGGACGGTTTATCAAAATTGCCAAGAAAAGCAGCAGCGACGATGACGAGCTGGAGAAGATGGTGAGGAAGATTCGTGGCGAGGTCAGGGCGACACATAGGCCTGGAGACTACAACCTCAGGGACTATGTTCGTCACAAGATCATTGAAAACACCAGTGCTACTCTTCTTAAACTAGTATCTAGCCTTGTATCTGGAGGCAACATCACAAAGCCATCCCGGACCCTAGCTCAGTGCATTCAACAGCACATTTGCGGTGCCGGCAGAAACCAGACTACACTCGGGCTCGCTGTGAAACTACATCACAAGCATGGTAGTTCAGAGCTCATCAAGACTCTCAATGAGCATGGTATCACAAGCACATTATGATGAAGTGCTGTGCTTCCGCAAGTCAGTGGCCAAGTTCGTGTTGGACAACAAATCAGATTACCACAAGAAACTTGGCTTAAGCACAGAGATCGGCCCTATCTTCAGCTGGGCTGACAACTACGATTTGTACATTGCGAGCCCAAATGGAATGAAGAGCACCCACGCCATGGTCATGGAGTTCACCCAGCATCCTGCTGGTATCATTAACACAGGAAACATTGGCGGGATGCAGCTGACTATTCCTCGACTCAAGAAACATGACATGTCCTCTGTGCGATTCACCCACCAGAGTATACAGCTGGAGCACTATAAGGGGCCTTCCAAGGTGAATCCACCCCTGCTTCCGATAAAAGCTCTGTCCGCTGAAGAGTTGCAGGTTCAGTCCGCATCAGTCATGTTCAGTCAGGAGCGAGATGCGGCATGGTTGTCACAAGTCCACGGGAACGATAAGCCAGTTGAGTGGGCAGGCTTCAATGCTCAGCAAGACCGATTGGTGGCAGGTTCTGCCCAGAAGCGCAAGACACTGGTCGTGTTCGGACCGATGATCGACTCACCGCCTGCTCATCCCGACACTGTAATAACTACGCTTGTGTATCTTGAGAGGACTCTCAATAGTTTTGGGATGCAGTACACTCACCTCACAGTTGACCTCCAACTGTATCAGACTGCATGCCTAGTTCAATGGAACGACCCTCTGCGCTGGACCGGCGTCATACTTCACCCATGTATGATGCACACTCTCATGAGTTTCCTGGGCTGTATAGGAAAACTGATGAAGGCATCTGGTGTGGACATTCTCATCAGTGCAGCGCTTGCTGACATCACCAGCATTGTCAACGGAAAGGCCTGGACCAATGCTCTACGGGCATACCGTCTCATCATTGCCGTGTTGCTGCAGAAATTCTTCTCGAATGGCGCCAAGACTTATGAGGAGCAGAGTGTCTACCTGGAGTCAGTCAGACAACACCCGACTGGGAGGCTATGGGTGGACTGCCTTGTCAAACCGACATTGTTGTCGCTTATGTTCCTGCGCGGAGAGAGGAACGGTGAATTCCTACTCCAACAGCACTGTCTCAAGGAGATGCTGCCATACTTCTTCGCAGCAGGTCATCAGAACTATGCCCGCTATCTGAGCTGGTATGTGCGACAGATGGAGAACCTTCCCCAGCATGCCAAAGAGGACCAACTGGCAGGTGCGCACGTGTGTCGGCACTCAGATGGCGGAACCGCAGTGCCTGCAGATCAGTTCGGAGAGCAGACATACATCAAACAAGGGAAGGGTTCTGGAGGTATGAAGGGCATTTCAACTAGCGCTGAGCAAGTGGCTGTGTGGGTGAATAGTTTCAGTGTGTGCGCCCACCTTGACATTGCCATGGAACATATGTACGATGAATCTGAGGAGGAACAGAAGCCACACGGTGGAGTAGATGGGGAAGAGAAGAGTAAGCACAAGGAGGAAGGAGAGAGAAGAAGGAGACTGGACGAGGCCGATCGGAGGAAGATCGCGGTGGAGCTGGAGAAGTACAGTCACCCTTTCAATGACCAGGAACCAGGTCTTTATAACATATGCAATGGACAAGTGGCAACAGACACAGTGAATGTTCAGAACGCATTGGCCATCGGGAGTGAGCAGAGCAGGCACTTCTCTGCTTCGCTGAGCAGTGAATTTCACAAGACAATAAAGAAGAAGGTCAAAACAATGGAGTCTCTTAAGAAGGCAGTCACTATCAAAGGGAAGGCCGTCTACGACATCGAAACTCTGTTCAGTCGGCTGTTAGTCGTGGGGCAGCAGCGCAGCATTGATATAGCCACTGTCTTCCAGTTTGAACTGAGTCCGGTCCCTCCAGCCCTTATCGACGAGTACGGCTGCTTGAGGAAGGGTGACAAGGCAGTGCTCGTCAAATCTCTTGGCGTCTTTGTCACGACTCAATCTGCTCCAGATGTGGTGCTGGTTGATGGCAGTCAGCTTCTGTACCACGTTGTATGGCCAGTCTCCGGGACTACAGGAGACCTGGCTGCAAGTTTCGGCACTAGACTGGCCCACTACTCTCCTGTCTCCAAGAAAATAGTTCTGTTCGACAGATATGACCAAGAAGCTTCCAGCGCAAAGGACCACGAGCGAACAAGAAGAGGAAGAGCCAAGGAAGTTCGGCTAACCGCAAATACTCCCCTTCCATGTCGAGAAGCTATTCTTCACAATTCCAAGAACAAAAATCTGCTCAACAACATTCTATGCGGCTATCAACTTCCACACAATATTCAACTCATCAACAAGCTGGAATGTGTCGTTACACATAACGAGGCAGACATAACCCTCTGCAGCTACATGCTGAAAGCAGTGGAAGAAGGCGCCGAGACCATCCGCATCCTCAGTGATGACACTGATGTCTTTGTTCTCTTGGTGTACTGGACATCGAGGATGCGAGTTTCCGCCAAGATTGAAATGGAAAAATGGAATGGGGATGTCTTGGACATCAACGAAACTGTTTGGCGGTTAGGCCCGAGAAAGTGCAGCCAACTTCTTGGTGTCCATGCACTGTCAGGCTGCGATACAGTATCATACCCCTTTGGAAAGGGAAACCTTTCTCAAACTCCTAGAGACAGATATACCAGGTCTCGATGAAGTGCTCGGACAGCCAAGCGTGACCCACACTCAGTTGCAGGAGACAGCATGCACCTTCTTCTTACCACTCTACGGACAGAAGAGCTGTACAACAATGAATGACACACGTGCTCACTTCAACCGTGCCCGTAAGAAGCCTCCAGCACTGAAGAAACTGCCACCGACTGATGCGAACCTGCAGCTGTACGTGCTCCGAGCCCATCTTCAGATGCTACTGTTGAAGGCAGCGGACCAACGTGATCCACCTGTAGAAGCTAGAAATATTGCCAACTTTGGTTGGAACATCGAAAGCTCCACAATCACACCGGCCGTCTCAACAGCGCCAGTTGCTCCCCAAGCACTCCTGGATGTAGTTAGCTGTAGCTGCACTGCAGAGGACAAGGCTTGCAGTGGCACACGATGCAGCTGCAGCAGTGCAGGCCTTTCATGCACGGACTACTGTAAGTGCGAGGGAGGAGACATTTGCTGTAGTCCTTTCACCAGGAAGCACATGGATATAGAAGACGAAGAAAGGGAGCTAGATGTGGATAATGAATAAACAAACATATGATTCACTTCTTTTATATATATATATATATATATATATATATATATATATATATAGTGGCTGACAAATAAATTCATATTCAAACCACATAAATGTAATTTTTCCAGATTTTAGGCAAAATTTGATCTTTGACCTCTGGTTTGACCTTTATACTCACCTATATCCACAAATTAACCCCAGAAATGGACGCCTGGTCCTGGAAAACCCCTAAAAAGAGGTATTACACGACCCTCTATGTCATCAAGATCAAAAGTTGAAAATTGGCCAAAATTCAAGATGTCGGAGGGTGCCATCTTGAATTCTGAGAAATGCTAAAGGTTGCACAAGTAGCAACCAAGCTAATTTTGCTCTCCTAACCATATATAATAAATTTCCACAACAAAAGTTTACAGTAATTAACATTGCAGGGTTTACTATAGGAAGTATAGGGGCGGCAACTAGACTATGAACAAACATGGCAGACAGGTAAGCACTTCACACCAATCTGATTCATACCAGGTGGTAAGTCACAGTAGGAAACAGAACAAGGGGAAACAGACACCAGGTATCCCTACGAAAAATAAATATGCTGTTCTTGCTGATGATAATGAAAAGGATAAACAAAAGGATTAATCTGTTCAATAGAAAAGAAAAACATCAAAAGGCAAAGCATCGAGCCCCAAAACAAACAATACAAAGTCTCAACACAAGTGTGTCGAGTTTGCTATGCAACACAGACAAAACAGATCTGTAAATGTGATTCCTGGTGGAAAGCTTGAACACATCACCAACAGCATATGTAACTCTACCATACCGCAAATTTTAAATATAAACTAGCTAATATGGAATTAGAAAACTCAGACTGTGAGAAAGATCTAGGTGTTTTTGTTAGCAATGATTTGAAGCCTAGAAAACAATGTATAAGCGTTTGTAACAAGGCAAACAGGATTCTCGGGTTCATATCTAGGAGTGTGAGTAACAGAACTGCTGATGTTATCTTAAAACTTTACTTGTCATTAGTGAGACCCCATATGGATTATGCTGTTCAATTTTGGTGTCCTTATTATAGAATGGACATAGATTCATTGGAGAGAGTACAACGTAGAACGATAAAAAATTATCCATAATATTAGAAATCTTCCGTATGAAGAAAGGTTGAAGAAATTAGGCTTACATTCGTTAGAGAGATGCAGAGTTAGAGGTGACATGATAGAGATATTCAAGGGGGTTAAATGGAATTAATAAAGGAGACATGAAAAATGTACTAAAGCTCAGTGATAGCGAAATAACTCGTACAAATGGTTTCAAATTAGATAAATTTCGTTTCAGAAAAGATATAGGCAAATATTGGTTTGGTAACAGAGTTGTAGATGGGTGGAATAGGCTACCAAGTGATATAGTGGGATCAAGAACGATAAAGGCTTTAAGATAAAATTAGATAGGCATATGGACGAGATGGGTTGGGTGTGAGGGGGATCTACCAGGTGTGGGCCAATCGGCGCTCAGCAGACCCCCGTAATCTTGTGTTAATCTCTGACCGTTTTGGTGGGGTCAGTACTCAAGGTATAGTAAGATGGGTCTATAATTGGGCCTTGTAATTGGGGTTGGGTGTGACAGGGATCTGCCTTGTATGGGCCGATCGGCTTTTTGCAGACTCCTATTTGCTTATGTTCTTATGTTTTTATACCGACAGAATCGTGTGTAGTAGCAAACGTAGGCTCTGATGATTGCTTCGACGGTGTTATGGTCCCTATAAAAGACATACTAGGTAAGTAAAACAATCTTATCAAAATTATGAAAAACAAGGCAGAACAATGTGTGATAAACAGAATCATCGCTAGGTTGAACGCGAACTCCTACAGTAATAGTTGAGCACAGGAAATCAATAATTCAGTAAAAGAAATGGGTGACACAGAAAATGTACTATATGTGAATAATTGGAGAGAATTCCAAGGAAAATGGTCCCTATATAAAAGAGATGGTATTCATTTATCCGCAGCAGGTGTGAGATATATGAGCTGTTTCAAAAGTTCACGAATGTCCTACTAAGCCGGAAACACCTTTTCTGATTAATCTGGAGGATTATTGACCTAATGTCCTCCCTCCCCCTCTGCTTCCCATTAAAAACATGCACTCAGCGCCACAAATACAGTAATTACCCCACCACTAAATCAGCCAAGCGTAAATAATCGCACCCAACCATTGACTGTTAATAATCCCTCCTTGACCTTGAGCTCTCAAACAAAAAACAGACCGACGTCAGTTGCCCAAAATCAACTAACTCAAACAATACCAAAATCATATACCTCCCTCAATCAAGAGTATAGTAGAATACAAGTATTATCCTTCAATGCATGTTCGATTAGGAACACGTTAGATGAACTAAAATGCCTTGCGTTAACAACAAAAATAGATGTATTTAGTGTTACAGAAACTCACCTCGATTTTAAAAACAGATATTTAATTTCTGAATACCATATCGACGCATACAAATGTTTTCATAAAGACAGGTGCAATGGTCAATCTAGAGGTGGAGTGGCTATGTGGGTAGCATGTCAACTAAATCCAACCGAAGTTTCACTCCCCAAAACTAATAAAGAAATAGCGAGAGTCAAATTAAACATGAAAAACTCAAACATTAATATCACTACTGCATACCGACCTCCAAGTCAAAATGAGGTCGATGATAATCACCTATTTATATAGCAAAGGAAAGTGTAAGAAATCCAAAGCAATTTTACGGTTACGTTAATGGTAATAGAAAAATAAAAACATGGAGTAGGGCCATTAATAAATAATGATCAGACAGTAACAGGAGATCAAAAAATGGCTAATTTCCTTAATTAATATTTTTGTTCCGTTTTTACTAAGGAAGAACATAACCCTACTCCTGAAACAAACGCAACAACGCATGAAATAGGAAACTTTACCATAAGCAAAAGTGAAGTGTGATGTAAGCTGAACAATTTAAATCCTAATAAATCCCCTGGGCCAGATAATTTTCACCCAAGAATTCTGAAAAACGTGAAAGAAGAAATAGCACAGTCCTTAACTAACATATTTAACTTGTCACTCAATCAGGAAACTGTACCTATTGATTGGAAAACTGCAAATATCACTCCAATTTTAAAGAAAGGAAATAAAGCCCAAGCAAGTAATTATTAACCAATCAGTTTAACGTCAATCATAGGAAAATATATCGAAATAATTCTGAGAGACAAGATAGTAAATTATCTGGAGTCAAACAAATGAATAAGAGAAAGTCAACATGGCTTTAGATCCAGTAAGGTATGCCTAACAAAGTTGATAGAATTTTCTAATAACGATTTATTTTGATTTCCAAAAGGCATTCGATAAGGTACCTCATGAACAATTATGGAAGACATTGGAAATGTTGGGCATTCAAGGAAATATTCATACCTGGATAAAAAGCTGGCTGACAAACAGAAGGCAGAGAGTTGTGATAAATGGAGTAGAATCTGAGTGGGAGCCTATTTATAGTGGAGTGCCTCAGGGATCGGTCCTGGGGCCAGTTTTGTTTTTAATTTATATAAATGAAATCGATGTTGAACTAAATAATACTATCTCAAAGTTCGCTGATGACACAAAGATAGGAAAATCAGTATTAACCGAAGAAGACAGAAATAAACTGCAATCTGATTTAAATAAAATAGTAGAGTGGTCGGAAAAATGGCAGATGCCATTCAATGTTGACAAATGCCAGGTCTTGCAAATAGGTAATCAAAACAAAAACATATGAATACAAGAGTTAAAGACTTGGGGGTTCTTATATCTGAAAACCTAAAGACCTCAGATCAATGTGCAGCAGCTGCTAATCAGGCCAATTGAGCATTGGGATATATTAAGATAAATTTTACTTATACAAATGAGAACATCATAGTACCTTTATTTAAAAGCATAGTGAGGTACTATGCCATTGAATATGGTGTGCAATTTTGGTCTCCTTATCTGAGCAAGGGCATTGGGAAGCTCGAGTCGGTGCAGCGAGTTGACAAAGTTGATTCAGTCACTAAGAAATAAATCTTATTATGAAATACTAAAAACAACAAATATTTTAACTTACAAAAAAGAAGATTGCGAGGTTGTAGGATGTAGTCATAATCAAAGGGTAATATTATTGTTTACTTTGATGAACGTCACTATTTCAGTTGGCGGAGGCATGGCACAGGCGTCAGACGTCTCCTGGTTAACCCTAAGTCCTGTCCCAGTTAATACACAGATATAACCAATACTTGTGGCTCTCATTCACCTCAAGACCTCTTACATGACGCAGTCAGCAGGATAGAACACACGAACAATGAGTCCATCATTTAAAACGGGACGGAATACACCTGAGGGGAGAAACAAACCTGGTAGCAGTGTCAAGCAACAACATCTGCAACACCCAGATCAGCTGTTAGAGGCATTCAAACAACAACAGGAGACAGTCAAAGGACTTGTAGAAGTTATCTCATCACCACAGGATAATGGAAGGACCACAAGAAGGCCGCCAGATGTCAAGGGTACACGAAGAGTGCAGGTTTCGTCCGTACCAGATAAATGCAGGTATGACATGTCCCGAGCCGAGCATCGCACTTGGAAGCGTTCAGTCAGCGGTTGGGTACGATTAAAGAGATGGTCAAGGATAGATGCTGTCACCAATATTCGCCTTCATTGTGAGAATGAATTACAAAGGGTTATTGATGCAAACTATTCGGCCGAGCAAGGGGAGGATTTGGGTGTTCACGAAGCATTAGATGTCATTGGTAATGTAGTAAAAAAGTCCAGCAACACTGCCATACATTGGGTGGAATTTTTCACAATGTCTCAGAAAAGTGAAAAAAGGTCAAGTCATATATTCATAAAAGCCAACAAAAGGCATTGGACTGTGATTTCATGTGCCCAATATGTGATTCTGACATCTCAGAGTATATGCTGATACATAATCTCTTAACAGGCATAACAAATGCGACTGAAGCAGATCCTCCTAGAAGATAAAGACTCTCTGGAAAGGTTGGTTATTAAATGCATGTCTTTTGAAACCAGTGAAATATAAAGCAGATGTTTGCCTCTTAGTGGGAACAAATGGAATACTGTAGCAGCCACAGCCATGCCAGACACACAAGAAAGTGACGACTATCAGGACAGCATATGTGAAGGACATCAGGTGGCACCCATGTCAAGGTCACATTCCATGGCAAAGAAGAACATGTCTTGGTTATGAGAAGGTGAAATGTTCCAACTGCGGTTGACTTCATGCCAAGGGTCGTAATAATTGCATGGCAAAACAGGTGCAATGTTATGATTGTGGTAAATTAGGCCACTTATGAAAATATTGTAGAAGCAGAACCTCATCATCAACTGCAAAGGGTCCCTCAATTAAAGTAACATCAGCTGCTATAATAACTTCAGTAGCAGGCTGCAAAGCAAATCAAGTATCAGACATACACTTACCAAAACTTAAAGTACAGGTTAGACACCACTCCAAGCCCACTCCACACACAGCAATAGTTGAAGCAGTTGGAGACACAGGTGCAGAGGTCTGTGTGGCTAGCTCAGAACAAGCAAAGCTTTTATGTGCAACAGAAAAGCACCTACGCAAACCAGGAATCCATTTAAAACATGCTGCAGGTGGTGGATTGAGTGTACTGGGATCACTGGAGTGTACTTTTAGCACAAACAGTCATGAGACAAAGGGTGAAATATATTTTGCAAAGGGTGTCCAGACTCTATATTTATCACTCGGAGTATGCAAGAATTTAGGTCTAGTTCACAAGAATTTTCCCCATCATCAAGGTGAAGTAATAGCAAGTGTGGCAACAGACCCTTCCAGATCCTGCAAAGTTTCAATATCAGAAGTACCCAAACGACCAGAGGGAATGCCATACCCACCTTCAGAAGAGAATACCCCAAGGCTTCAACAATGGTTAGTACAACACTTCTCAGCAACTACATTTAATACAGAGCGAGACCCACTGCCAATCATGAATGGTAAAGCACATCATAGCCACTTGGAGCCCGGTTTTACGCCGTATGCATGTCATACCCCAGCCAGTGTACCAAAGCACTGGGAAGCTGAAGTTAAACGTCAACTTGACGACGATGTGAAACGAGGTATCCTGTGTCAAGTTCCAGCAGGGGAAGCTACTGAATGGTGTGCTAGAAGGGTAGTAGTCTCAAAGAAAAATGGAAAGCCTAGGGGAACAGAGACGCTGCAGTACCGGTTTCTCATCAAGTACCTACCTGGAAAAAAGAACTCTGCAGCAGACACACTACCACGGTATCCTGCAATGAGATACGTCACTGAAGAAGATGACATGCTAGATGAGGACACATTGTTAGCGTCAGTGATGTGTGGAATCTTTGCAGCCGTGGATGACAACCCAGGATTTCTCTTGGATCAAGAGCATGTAAGAAATTCAGCCACCTCAGATCCTGCTGACCAACTGCTACTGGGTCGAGTAGAGGCGTCAGATTGGCCGGAGGGTCGAGCTCAAGAGATCCCGTGTCTAAAGCCATACTTCAATGTACGTGATAGATTATCAGTGATGGACGACCTAGTTTTGTACAGCTATGATAAAGGCAGTCCACGACTCTTCATCCCTGCATATCTGCGCCATCAAGTTGCTGCTAACCTACATGCAGCCCATCATGGTGTTGATTCAATGATGAGATGTGCGAGACAAACCGTGTACTGGCCAGGCATGGAGGGTGATATACAGTACCACCGGTCCACTTGCAGGAGTTGTGACGTACACTCACCCTCACAGCAAAATGAGCCACTACTACCTACTCCCCCACCAGAGTACCCATTCCAGTGCGTAGTCACCGATATTTTCCAGCTGGATGGCAAGTTCTTCTCGGCATACGCAGATAGATTAACTGGATTGGTTGAAATAGCTGCTTTCCCCAACAGAGTAACATCAACAAATCTAATTTCTGTATTTAGAAGCTATTTTTCGAGAAGGGGTGCCCCTGAAGAAATATCCACTGATGGTGGTACAAATTTGACAAGTGAAGAAATTACGACATTCTTCAACAGCTGGAATGTGAAGCTCAGGGTGTCCTCTGCTCATTACCCACAGTCTAATGGGAGAGCTGAAGCAGCTGTCTGCACAGCTAAAAGGATAATCAGGGATCACACTGGAGGACGTAACAGCCTTGACACTGACCTGGTATGTAAGGCCCTATTACAGTATTACAACACGCCTCTACAAGACATTAATAAGTCGCCTGCACAACTAGCAACTGGAAGACAGCTTCGGGATTCTGTTCCAATGGTAAAGCAACGATATGAAGTGGACAAATACTGGGGAAGAACCCTATGACAGAGGGGAATACAAATGTCAAATGCATCACAAAAGGACAAAGAGCGACATGATCATCATGCACGCCCCCTAGCAATTATCAAGATAGGAGGTGAGGTGAGAGTCCAAAACCCTACCTCCAAGCAGTGGGACAGATGTCGTCATGGAAATGAGAGGGCCTCCACAGTATGTCATACGGTTGGATGGTAATGGCAGACTAACAATGAGGAATCGCATTCATCGTCGTCCCATCAGTACACATACACTGACTACAGCAGTCAGGCCTCCTGTGCCGGAAGAGGAGGTTGAGTCCAGTAAACCGACGCCTGCAGCCAAACATCACACTCCATCTCCAGACAGACCTGCCCCAGCTGCCAGGGACAGAAGACAGCGGAGGCCACAAGTGTGGATGGATGACTATGCACACAAATAGAGACAATTTTGTTTTAATTAGATAGGCTATAATTATACAATATACTGTATATGGATTTATTAGCATTATTTTTGCTTTATTTTATTACTGTACCAATTTATAAGACTATCAAATTAACATTGTTCATAATCCATATGTATTGTAGTACTGTACTGGTTTGTGTCCTATTACCCATTTCAGTTTACTTTATTTTGTTAGTCAAGTACCAGTAGGCTACTGTACTGTACAGCATTTCTAATTTTCCCCCATACCGTATCATTCTTTCATCCACCTACAACCTCAATAACCTTAGCCTATATATATATTTTATTGCCACAGTTCAAAGTCCAATATGAATTTTTTTTTTCTGATCTTTCTATCTCCTTGTCCATACTTAGTGTACTCAAACTAGCATGAACAGTCTCGATGTTACGTAATCTGGGTTTATGTAGCGTTACGTATCGTTCCGTAGTCTTAAGTTGAACGCTTCCATAACCTTGGTCGAACGTTCCATGATTGGGTAGAATATATTATTCTATAGTTGTATATGGGAAAGTATTGTAGGATTATAATTCCCATATATATATATATTTGTATTATTTAAGATTGTTTATAAGTATCTCATTGTAAAGAAGATGGGATACATTTTCCATATGTTATGCGCGTGCGCGGTATGTCACGACAGAGACAAACATAACGCGCTCGCTCACTCTCCAACCAACCTCCGTCCCAGCTACACACGCTAAGCCTTCTTCCTATACTAGGACCTAGGTACTAGGTACTAGGACCAATTCTCTTTCTAATTTACACGGTACTAGGACCAATTCTCTTTCTAATTTACATCAACGACATAGATGAGGGCCTCACCTGTACAATCTCAAAATTTGCTGACGATACAAAAATTGCAAATAGCGTACCTCAAAAGAACAAGTTGACGATATGCAACACAATCTAGATAAATTGTCATGTTGGGCCCAAATTTGGCAAATGAGTTTCAATGCGGATAAATGTAAAGTACTACATATCGGATACCTAAATGAGAAAGCAAACTATTCGATGAATGGCACTCAGCTTAAGAATGTAAACAGAGAAACCGATCTGGGAGTAACAATATCGAGTAACCTAAAACCGATTCAACAATGTTCAGAAGTTGTTAAGAAGGCAAACAAAATAATTGGCTTTATAGGCAGGTCATTTGAGCATAAATCCAAAGAAGTTATCCTAACCCTTTACAATTCCTTAGTCCGCCCTCTTCTGGAATACTGCGTTCAATCCTGGTGCCCTTATTACCAAAAAGATATAAACAAGCTAGAACGAGTTCAACGTAGAGTTACCAAAATGATACCTAGCCTAAAGAACAAACCATACGAAGAGCATCTTAGAGAATTAAATCTATTTCCTTTAACCCAGCGCAGATTAAGAGGTGACTTAATTCAAGTGTTCAAAATCATCAAAGGCATCGACAATATGAACTGTAGTAAGTGCTTCACTATCGACCAATCTAATTACACGCGGGGAAACGGTTGCAAAATTATTGGTAAATCTTTTAACTCACACGAATCTAAGAATTTCTTCTTCAATCGAGTTGTCAACTTGTGGAATGGGCTTCCCCGAAACGTTATAGACTGCAGCACCGTTGATTCATTTAAACTCCGCGTAGACAAATATCTCGCTTCAAACCCGCGACTGACTGCGTTTGTAAATGAATAACTTTATTTTATCCCCCCCTCAGTTACTAACCCATCTGTCCCCTACTAACTTCCTTATCCTGCCACGGACATTAGTTCCAGGGCAGTAATTCCCTTTCCAATGTTCCCTTACCCACTCTAAATCACTGTTTGGACACTTGATCCTCAGTGTTTTGGAGGACAAGCAACCTAGAAGGGTCACTAGATCTGTTGTAGCTTGATTTCCTTTGTACTCCTTTGTATAGTTCCTTGACTTCACCAGGTGTTTTCGCTTCACTTTCATCTCATATTCCATAGTCACTACATCATCTTTGTTAATTAGCACGAACTTAACGTAAATATCTAGCCTATCCTAGCCTATTGTAGCCTCTTTTCATACGCTGTTTACCTTACTAACCACTTCAAGCCATCTAGCCTATTTTCCGCCATCCTCCAATCACCAGCTGAGTTCATCAAAGGCTAAATATTTCTATATGGTTAATACTTCTTCATTATCAATAATATACAGTCCACTTATCTAAATTAACCATATAATTGGTCCTTCGAACCGGTCACTAGTTTACCCCCCCCCCTTTTTTTTTGGGGGGGGGGGGGGGGGAGTTATTCGGCGGTCGGTAGTTGCCTTGCTTGGAGTGGGGCTGGCCTATCCCTGTTTTTGTCATGAGTCCTACTACGTCCTCCAGGCCCCGGTCTTTTGGCCCCATGGGGCTGTCGGATTTTTTTCGTCCGCTCTTTGCTCTGGCCGCCCCAGATGCCTGACCACCAGTGGGACAGGATGTGGAAACTAGTGGATAGGTCAGGGCTGCGACGGGAATTTTACCCAGAATGAAAAGTTATAAATCTGAATCAGTACAGTACTCAAAACAATAATTAGCCTACTTTAAATGCTTTTTCGGGCTCATTAAATTATATTAAAACTACTTTAGCCCTAGAAAATATTGCACATGGCATTAAGATTAAATTCATCCATACTGTACTGTATAATAATTCATCCATACTGTACTGTATAATAATTCATCCATACTGTACTGTATAATAATTCATCCATACTGTACTGTATTATAATTCATCCATACTGTACTGTATAATAATTCATCCATACTGTACTGTATAATAATTCATCCATACTGTACTGTATAATAATTCATCCATACTGTACTGTATAATAATTCATCCATACTGTACTGTATAATAATTCATCCATACTGTACTGTATAATAATTCATCCATACTGTACTGTACTGTACTGTATAATAATTCATCCATACTGTACTGTATAATAATTCATCCATACTGTACTGTATAATAATTCATCCATACTGTACTGTATAATAATTTAAAACTAGATCAAAATTATACTGAAAAAAACTTCTTTAAAATTTAAAGGTTATTCATTCACATATCTTTCTAAATTCTACTCTCGTCGTGTGCCCTGGAGGCGGGGTAATATGATAGCTGATAGGCTGAGTGGGTGTTAATCCAACTCAAAAACTTTTTTCCTTGTGACTTCTTGAGATGAACTTTTCTTGTGTACAATTTTCACATTTATTAAATTTAATAATACAGAATTAGCGGTACCCATTGAGTTTAGCCTGTTTAAATTACCCTATAGGCTCTCTCTCTCTTCAAATTGTTGAATTTATTATAACATTAAACGGTACCTCTCTTTTTCGACATCTGGAGACTTTTGGCCTATACTGTATTGTACTATATTTCCCTCCCGGCTTTTCTTAACTTATGGCGTAATGATTCTATAATTTCATAACTATGTAAGGAGTTAAATTGAAAAGCTCCGGATTGCTAGTCTACATTGCACACAATTCTTATTCCGCCTTTCGTGAGGGTGTTTTATTTTCGGCTCGCGATTTATTTGATTTCTCGGAGTACTGTATTGTTGTCCGCAACTTATTCGGTCTGGCATTAATAGTTTGATTTAACGTCAATAGATTTCTTTCCCGTATAATCATGGCTAAAAGTGTACAAAAATGTCGGGCTGGGCTTAAGGGCTCTTTGACGGTCTTGACCTCTGACATTGACGAATTCCTTGATTCAGCGTCTAGAGTGGAGGAGGAGGCCAGGTTGCTCAGTATTCAAAAGCAACTTGACAAGTATGAGGTCACACAGGAGGACCTGGCAGACACTTACGAGGACGCCGAGTATATCGAGGTGATAAGAGAGGATACCCCATATATGGAGGGCATACAAGTAATCGTTGCCACACTGAAGGGGATCTTGATTCCAGAGGTCAAGAAGGAGGTCAAGAAAGAGCCAAGGAAATCCGCAGTCAAATTACCACATCTTACTCTTCCAAAATTTGAAGGTGATGCCACATTGTGGTCGGGATTTTGGGAGATGTTCAAGTGTACCATCCATGACAATCCCGACCTCACAGATATACAACGCTTCACCTATTTAAAGGGTCAGCTTCTGGGTGATGCACATAAGCTAGTCAAAGGATTCATTATCGAAAGTGCAAGCTATGCCCCAGCAATTGAGCTCCTACAAGAGACATATGGGCATCCAGATCGAATCAAGGCAGCTTATGTTACCAAATTCAATCAATTAGTGTCACCCAAACACCAAACAGCTGACCTGAAGGACTTCTATGCCAATACAGAGAGTGTGATGAGGTCAATCATTAGCCATGGTATTTGTCTGGAGGAATTTTGTGTGGTGACTCTTGTCAATAAGTTACCATCACCACTAAAAGAAACCATAAAACGGGAAATGGGAGACTCGAGCCTGGATTATAAGAAATTCACCCATTGCTTCCAGGCTGAAGTGTACAATATGGCGGGTCAAGATAGAGTAGGGGGTACACCCATGGCTATGGCAACATTTACCGCCCAAAGTGAGTACAGGAAATTCAACTGTGTTCTGTGTAGTGGCACCAATCATTTATGGTACAAGTGTATGAAATATAAGACAGGGCCTCTTAAAGTTAAAAGAGCCCGTCAATTACGTCTCTGCACTGGGTGCTTGTCAAAAGACCATGGCCATTCGGGTTGTACTAATTCTAACATAAGAAGCTGCAAGTTTTGTAAGGGCAAACACTCTCATTCCCTGTGTACACAAAAACAAGGGAAGGAAAGTAGACCAGCAGAGGATAACACCAAGAGAGAGCATACTGCTGCTGTTTCAACTACAATGTCCGTTGCCACAGGTAAAAATACAGTAATCTTGCCCACCGAACAGCTGCCGGTAAAGGGTAAGGATAATAATTGTGTTAAAATCAGATCGCTACTTGACCAATGTTCTCAGAGGACCTTTGTGAAGTCTTCTGTTCTATCCTGCCTTTCCTACATTTCTAAAGGAACTGAGGAGTTATGTCTTCACGGATTTACCGGGAAACAGGCCTCTAGGGAATATAATGTTGTGGCACTGCAATACAAACACAGAGGTAAATTTCATCATCTAGACGCATAGTGGTTGATGAATTGCCAGAACATAAAGTGAACTTAACCTAAAGTCTAAACTGGTTAGTTTACAAAGTAGAGGCATAAAATTAGCCGATCCTCACGCAACAGACAAAGATCAGCTGGAGCTGCTCATCGGTGCGGATCATTACTACGATATAGTGCGACCTGGGTATAAAAGGTCAGGTAGCCTAATTCTGCTTCCTACCAAGTACGGGTATGTCATAAGTGGTTCTTATGTGACACAGCCTACCAGCTCCAGCACAGAAGTAATTACTGTATTGAAAGTAGCAGTAACACCAATCGACGAATACATGTCCACTGGTAATATTCCACCATGCAAAAATAACTTAAATGTTTTGTGGGAATTAGATCATATCGGGATAACCCCTAAGGAATACTCACTGGTTGAGCGTCAAGCACTATCGTCGTATGAGGATACCGTTACCTACGATCCCGACAGCCAACAGTATAAAGTGAGACTGCCCTGGAAGAATTCCAAGGATCAGCTGCCATCTAACAAGGGTTTGGCCATAGGCCGTCTTCGGGGACTTCAGAAAAGATTCATCAAGGAGCCTGACTTTTGCGAGGAATACTCAAAAGTCATAAAGGAACAGGTGTCCCGGGGTTTTATAGAAGAGGTGCCTTTTGATACATCAGATACCGGGCATTACTTGGCTCATCATGGTGTAGTCAAGGAGAGCAAAACTACGCCAGTGCGTAATGTCTTCAACTGTTCCGCCAAGATGAGTGAACGTCATCCTAGTCTTAATGACTGTCTGTACACTGGAACCTCACTGGTGCCAGACTTGGCACAGGTTTTGCTTCGGTTTCGACTCGGTAAGTATGCCTGGGTGTCTGATATTGAGAAGGCATTTCTGATGTTAAGACTCCATGAAGACGACCAGGACTATACGCGATTTATGTGGCCTACATATCCAAGGCAACTGGATTCCCCCCTAATTTGTTACCGGTTCCGGGCAGTTTTATTTGGCGCGACTTGTTCCCAATTCCTTTTAAACGCCACCATTTTAAAACATTTGTCGTATGTCAGTGCAGATCCGCAGATTATTCATCAGATTCGGTCAGGGTTGTACATAGACAATTTACTGGGTACAGGAAGTGAAGAAGATTTCCTGATTGATACCTGTGCTGTAGTCCGAGAGATTATGAATGACACCCATCTACATTTACGTGAATGGGCGACTAATAATTCTGTTTTGCGGACAGTACTGCAACGGGATGGTGTGGCGGCTATACAGCAGGAACATGTTAGAGTGCTAAGGTTGTTTTGGAAAACGGACACCGATACCCTCTCATTCGGCGTTCAGTACGCGCAATATTCGCAGATTACAAAACGAATTTGCTTGAGTATGACGGCTAAACTTTTTGACCCCTTGGGGATAGTTCTACCGGTGTCGATCAAATCGAGATTATTCCTTCAGCAATTATGGAGAATAAAATTAGGTTGGGATAAGGTTTTGACTGGCGATCTGGTTCAAGAGTGGGAAGACATTATTTCGGATCTTTGTCTCTGTAAGGGTTTTAATTTTCCTCGGAGAGTTGTCATGGACCATCCTGTTTCCATTCATGCCTTCTCAGATGCTAGCAAGGTCGCGTACGGCACCTCCATATACTTTGTTGACACAAGTGGCAGCCGTCTCGTCATGGCGAAGGCGAAAGTCGCCCCGATCAAATCCCTTTCCATCCCAAAATTAGAGCTGACTGCAGTTCTGTTGGCTGCTAGACTCGTTCACTTTGTAGAGGAAACTTTTAAAAATTTGCTAAATATCTCGGAGACAGTTATATGGAGTGACAGCCAAATTACGCTCTACTGGTTACATAGCCGAAAGAAGCTACCAGTGTACGTCACCAACCGTGTCGACGAAATTTGTACCCTGCTCCCACCCGCACAGTACCGGTATGTGTCTACCAAAGAGAATCCAAGTGACTGCATTACTCGTGGTGTCTCTGCTAAATTTCTCAAATCTTCTGCGTTGTGGTGGAATGGCCCATGCTGGCTTCGTGATCCCAACGAATGGCCAGAGAATATAGATTTGAGCGAGCAACACACTGCTATTGTGGCACCGGTAATTGACTCGGTGCCTGACGAAGACACACAGTTATGGGACTGGGATAGATTCAGCAGCTATGAGAAGTTACAACGTGTTACAGCATGGGTGATACGATTTGTAGAAAATGTAAAAGCAAAAATTAAAGGCACACCGCCCACAGGTAGTGCTTACCTCAATGTGAAGGAGATCAGAATTGCAGATAAAATATTACATAAGCTCTGTCAACAAGAAATATATACGCAGGAATATAAATTACTGGTTAAGGGAACAAAGTCTAGGAATAACCTGATCAACCAGTTGGGCTTACACTTGAAGGGGGACTTGATACATTATGGAGGCAGATTACGATTGGCAGCCCTCTCTAAGGCAAGTAAGTATCCAATACTACTGCCCCCCAATCATCCCTTCACCCATCTTATCATAGATAGGTGTCACCGACTCTGTTGTCATTATGGGGTTGGTCATATAGTCACCTATGTAAGACAACAATGGTGGGTACCTAGAATCAGGCAGATGGTCAAGAAAGTCCTTCGCAAATGCTTAAAGTGTAGAAGAGTACAGGGAACACATAATGATCCCGTCGGAATTCCTCCCTTACCAAACCTGCGAACCACCCCAGGTGACCCTTACAAAGTTACCGGGGTTGACTACAGTGGAGCAATCCCTGGGAAAGATTAACCCAATCTTAAGGTGTATATGATACTTTTCACCTGTGCTGTTACCAGGTCAATTCACCTGGAACTGGTCACCATCCTCACTTGTGATAGCTTCCTACATGCCTTCTGAAGATTCTGCAGTCGACAGGGATATCCGCGTATCATGCTGAGTGACAATGCAAAGACTTTCATAGGGGTATCTACATATCTCAAAGAAGTGAGCAACAATCCTAAGATTCAGACCTGCCTTGCGGATGTAGAATGCGAATGGCGTTTCATTCCCGCCAGAGCGCCTTGGTTTGGCGCCATATGGGAGAGAGCCATAGGTATCGTGAAGGCGGGTCTGAAGAAGGTGTCGGGTAGAGCTTTCATCTCGATTGAGGAACTCAACACCATACTTTTGGAGATTGAAGCCACCGTAAATGATCGCCCTCTATACTATGCTTCTGGTGATTTGGAAGACCTTACCCCAATCACACCCTCAGTACTGGTACGTGGATACAGACTGCGGGATCTTCCTGAAGAGCATGATGAGGATACTATGGAAGATCCAGACTATATAAGTAAGGACGTGATATCGGCCCGCTACAAATATATTCGTAAATAATCGCGAGATATTTGGCATCGCTGGTCAACAGAATATCTGGTGACTTTAAGGGAAGCACAACAAAATAAACTAACACCATTAAAGGGTCATTGGCCTAGGGTAGGGGACGTAGTAACCATCCATGAGGAGGGCCCGCGCGCATTTTGGAAATTGGGTCGGATAGAGGAGTTGTTACCAGATCGTGATGGTGAGGTTTGGGTAGCAAAGGTTCGCACCAGGACTGGAGTAATCACACGGCCAACAGTCCGACTATATCCTCTTGAGGGTGACCTCGATCGCAAGGACACCCCCTCGGATCAGTTACCCATTGATGTCCCCTCTCTGGCTTCTACTTCGGCGCAGCCTGTTGACGCGTCCGGCGGACGCCCACGTCGACAGGCAGCCCAGATATCCTCCCAAGCTTGGCGGGATAAGATTGCCTCCGGGCAAATCTATTCATGTAAATTTTGTATATTTTCTGTTGGTGGGAATATGTCCATACTTAGTGTACTCAAACGAGTATGAACAGTCTCGATGTTACGTAATCGGGGTTGATGTAGCGTTACGTATCGTTCCGTAGTCTTAAGTTGAACGCTTCCATAACCTTGGTCGAACGTTCCATGATTGGGTAGAATATATTATTCTATAGTTGTATATGGGAAAGTATTGTAGGATTATAATTCCCATATATATATATATATTTGTATTATTTAAGATTGTTTATAAGTATCTCATTGTAAAGAAGATGGGATACATTTTCCATATGTTATGCGCGTGCGCGGTATGTCACGACAGAGACAAACATAACGCGCTCGCTCACTCTCCAACCAACCTCCGTCCCAGCTACACACGCTAAGCCTTCTTCCTATAGTTCCTTTACTTCACCAGGTGTTTTCACTTCACTTTCATCTCATATTCCATATAGTCACTACATCATCATCTTTGTTAATTAGCATGAACTTAATGTAATTATCTAGCCTATTGTAGCCTCTTTTCATACGCTGTTTACCTTACTAACCACTTCAAGTCATCTAGCCTATTTTCCGCCATCCTCCAATCACCAGCTGAGTTCATCAAAGGGTAAATATTTCTATATGGTTAATACTTCTTCATTATCAATAATATACAGTCCACTTATCTAAATTAACCATACTCCTCATCAAATAGGCTTTCAGTTAAAACTATTTAATAACTACCC
The DNA here is from genome assembly GCA_032716605.1 of Paralithodes platypus. Classification (NCBI taxonomy): domain Eukaryota; kingdom Metazoa; phylum Arthropoda; class Malacostraca; order Decapoda; family Lithodidae; genus Paralithodes; species Paralithodes platypus. The sequence continues at coordinate 10,334,738 of CM064508.1, forward strand.
GTACTTGTGCACGAACCAGTACTTCTCTAGGTAGGCTACTGTAGGTTCATAACATTTTTGAAAGCTCTGTTCTCTTTTGTTTTGTTTCATTCTTTTGTCGTTTTTTGTTTTATAAATTGAATTATAGCATTGCTAGAGTAAATCCAGAGCCATTTATTTACTTGTATGTTATAATCATTCAACAGTAGGATATTAAATAATCTATGGAAAATAGATGATTATTAGAATTAAATGTATCGTGCATAAACTGTGAATAATTACCGTACCAGTAGTACTGGTACAGCTTATGTTTCTATATGTACCGTACTGTATACGGAAAGGTATATACATTTAGTTTTTGTTTTGTTTTTATCAGTTGCCACTTGCATTAGTTTTAGTCATTGCATGGCAACTTACCGGGGGCAAGTAGGATGTAGTCATAATCAAAGGGTAATATTATTGTTTACTTTGATGAACGTCACTAGTTCAGTTGGCGGAGGCGTGGCACAGGCGTCAGACGTCTCCTGGTTAACCTTAAGTCCTGTCCCAGTTAATACACGGATATAACCATTACTTGTGGCTCTCATTCACCTCAAGACCTCTTACAGAGGTCAATTAATCAAGTGTTTCAATATACTAAAGGGATTTGACAAAATTGATGTAGATTCATTTTTCAAAATAGATAATAGTTCATTAACTCGGGGAAATGGAGTGAAATTAAAAAACCAGGAGGGCGAATCTCGATGCCACAAAGCACTTCTTCAACTACAGTGTGGTCATCGAGTGGAACAAATTGCCTGAGAAAGTGGTACAATGTAAGACAATTGACACATTCAAAACAAGTCTAGACATTCATTTTGAGGAGGTGGGAATAATATAGTCCCCCCCCCCAAAAAAAAAAAAGATAGGTTAAGCATCAGTAGTATATAATATTCCGCATCTTCGTTCTTTACTATAAATTTCCCAGTAGACGTGTTTTTTCATTCTGCTGGGAGACTTCTTTCCCCAACTTAACTTCATGCCGACCAACGATCAGAGGGAGAGGTGGGTGGGGAGAGAGCCTTCTTCTTTGTAGCATATTCTAATTTATCATTAAGTCCGGACTACCTTGTAGGGACCGCAAGGTTTGTGTAGTCTGTGTATCTATTTAACTCTCTCTCTTGTTCAAACTTCCGGTTTTTCTTATTCAGTAACTCTACAACATTGTGCATGCCTCCTCCTCTACTTCAGAGTTTGTCATATACATGTCGATGCTTTATACCAGTCTCACAATACATTGTATATAGGTGAGCCTACCCTGTACTGTTGTGACCTACATCCAAGCTACGATATATATTTCAACCTCCCCCACTCCTATTCACTTACACGACCATATATTGTTGATCCTGTCACGGTCTGCCAATCTGAGTGGCTTTAAATGTATAAAGAAGTCGCATCATTATTGTTTAAAACTCTAATTTATCATAATTATATTTCAAGGTTATATAATTATTAGGTGTAAAATCAGGCAATATAGACTTAACACTTTTATAAACAGGTTTTTATATTACCTATAAGATAAAGTAAGGCTTCTGAATGTTCTCGTAGAACTCAGTAGCTTTTTGTGATCTACAATTATTTCATGATATAATATGCAACTCATATTGACTTTGAAGGTTGCCTAATTAATGAAAGGAATGATACTCACTGTTCATACAATAACATTTTGATAATCTTTTCAAAATAGAGATGTCATCTAATTTATTTTGGTTTGCTAGTTTAAGCAAAATCAAATATAGATTATATGTGACTGAAAGTATAATAAATAAGACTGGGTAAATAAAGTCAAAATATTTTAATGGAACCCCATCTGGGATCAAGACTGTTTAACAAATTAAAAAGTGTGCCAGTAACCCAAACCTTCAGCAGACAGTCCAAGCTCTATATACTGAACTGTGTCTGGCTGGCAATACCTTGATAAATACTATCACAGGGAGGGGGAGGGGGACGGGGACCTTGTATTGAGAGAGTTATGCTACCTGTATCATACATTAAATATATTATACATCTCTGAGCACCACATACTACTCCCTAAGAACACTATAACTGTGGTCTAGCGTTCCTAGAGTCTGGCGTTCGACTCCAAGAGATCTATATGTTTATATTATTATGCAGGGGACCAATATGTGTTTAAAATATAACTTTCATATGTACAGTCATAGAAATATATGCCCACTTTTCTGGCTGCATGACTGGCAGTACAGTTTGTTACGACTGAGGTTTAAATATATCAGGGCTCTTATTCATTGGACTAGTAATGGCATAAATGCTACAACGGAAAGCGCTAGATCCAACCTCTGATGTATATTCCCAGTGAACAAAGAACACAAATACTCTCCAGAGTTCTATATACAATAATAGGTTATCAAACTCTCAATAAATGTGCGTCTACTCTAGGCTTAATGTTATGTGAAAACAGCCTATTACTACCTATAACCGAAGGTGCTTGGTTATGGTATGCAAAGTAAGGTGGTAAGGGAAGTTACAGCTTACGTTACTTTAATCAATAAATGTCAGGTACTCCTGCATGAAAGAAAGTGCACTAAAGTCCTTCAACACCAACAAGGAATCTTCTTTAAATGTTAGATGCTATCAAGATGCTCGAATCGGAAATGGAACCCAAAAAGGCAGGCAGCGGAACAATGCTCGTGCAGGCTATGCACACAAAAAGGCAGGATATATAATGCAGTTGGAGCCAAGAATATCCTAACCGCTACAACAATAATAATAATCGCCACGACAATGCAGTATTCCTATCAACAAAAAGAGCCTAAGTCGTTTGTGTCTCAATACATCAAACTAGGCTGCGAAATGCTTGTGTAATCATAAACGGGTATGCATAATAAGAGTAATTGGTTTAATATACTTAATGTCTACTATGACTGATAAAGTCTAGCTAGAGTCAATGATACGAGATACTGGTGCGCATGGCATGCCGCATAGCCTAGTGTAAATCTCAAGTCTGTGCGTCAAATATTACGTTATAGTGAAGGGTAGCTCTCTTGAGAAACCTTAATACCGAAGTATCAAGCGTTCTCCTGGCGTACCTCAAAGACAAACAACCGAGCTTAGAACAGTGCAGAATGGTATAGGCAAAAAGCCCTCATTCGTGCATGCTCTACTCTCAATGGCACACAGACTAGAATTTACCCAATCAACTCCAGTTCTCAGGTATGTCGTGCAGCTTTTAACTAAAGCCAGCACCCATCGGAAACAATACCTTATAGTATCAGACTCCTAGTCTAGCATTATCTAATCCCGCAGAACACTAATAATTATAGGAAGCGGTACTGAACAATATGAATGCCAACCAATGCTTCGTGATCAACTTATCTTAACAACTAAACATACATGGGTTATATAAGACCTTAATGCTGGGGTCACACATTCACGTATATGCTCCCGTATGCTCCCGTACGAAGGTTTATTGGTAGTTGGCAACCGAATACGTAAAACGTAAGGGCTTAGTACGCAAAACGTAAATGAAATTGTGTCTAGTCGTGGGGGTTGGTACGCATGGCGGGAGTAGCCACGCTGGTCGGGGAGGTGGTGGGTGCGGCCAAGGCCGCCCGGTATGTTTTGGATTTAAAATCAGATACGGGGCTCGCGCTCACGTATGTCAAAAGTCGGGAAATCCTACGTCTGACCGGGCGATCGGCTACGTCTGACGGGAGCAACCCCGTAAGACGTAGCAGCTCGCCCGGTCAAACGTAAGCTGCTCCCGTCAACCGTAAAATATTCCCATCAAACGGGAAAGTTTACGTTAGTCCGGTTGCATCTGGCAGAACCGCCGCACTGCGGGTTGGTGGGAAGACGCGGCACCGTTCTACGGGGGGGACAACGGGACCAGCGGGGGCAGCGGCGGACACTCCAGTCACACCTCTCACCACACCGGAGCAGCAACCAACAAGCCAACCCTGCCACCCTCTGCACCCTGCCGAAAACAAATCGTAGCAGCGAAACGACTGCACCTATGGCTTTCATATTTTTACCACATGTACCTTACCCTTTAGGCTATCCACCACAAAAATCCCAAATCCCTCCTCCCACCCACTCGCTGACTGTCGGTCCCGTCAGAAGGAAAAAAAGGAAAATCTGTGGCGGCGAAACGACTGCACCAATCGGTTCCATATTTGTGTGACAAGTCCCTTACCCTTCTGCCTTCCCCCTACCACACCATCAACCGCCTCCCACCACCCACTTCTAGCGTATCCGTACGAAGAAAAGGAAAAAAAGGAAAATCTGTGGTGGCGAAACTACCTCACCAATCGGCTTCATATGTGTAACACAAGTCAATTACCCTTCTACCTTCCCCCAACCAACCCCAAAACCACCCTCCCACCCATATATTCCGATACCATAAAAGTCTCTGTAGTCTATAGTGTCTTTTCAGCTACTTTTGGGACCATCGGGGACCTGATTTCTGGGGAGGGGAGTGTTTTTGTTTACCATTATCCTTCCTTTATCTCCCAACTTGATAGATTTAGCCCCCCCAAAAAAAAAAAAAAAAAAAAAAAAAAAACTCTGGCACTGGCAGAAGCACACCGTCAAAATTGGCTGGCACTCAGCGGGTTAAAGGTTACAAGGATGAATGGTCTTTCCACTTAGGGAGTTCACAAAATTGAACTCCTCCACGATGAATTCCGCGATGTTGTTCATGGTGCCGATGAAGGACTGGGAATGGGAATGGTGTGGCCATTCCTGCTCTTTTGTAGTTCCCAGATTCCAACCCAGAGCTACATGGTTGACAAAGACTGTCTTTGTCTGTGTTTGGACAGACGGGGTGTGCCTACGATTGTTCGGAAACGGTCCACGTAAGTCCTAAAAACTCCCAAGACGTACGGCCTCAGCTACGCAGGTCTTGTGGGGGCGTGGCCATGGGCGTGGCCTGTGTTGCCGCAAATCGGGCAGCCCAGGCGGAATAACGGGGACATGCTTACGCAAGTCGCAAGCACGTACGTAGTTCCATGCGACTACATTACGTCTGACGTAACACTGGCCCCGTCACGGTACGTCTGTCGGGAAGTGCAATAGTTGTGGTCTATACGGGCGTTCACGGCCGGACTACGCCCGTTGGAACACAAAATTGGCGATTACGCATGACGGGAGCTGTCGGGAGCGATATACGGGAATGTGTGACCCCAGCATAACGCACAATACAACTGGCCAGCATGAAGCTGATTATGCAGAGTTAACCAGAGGGGGTATAATATTAATAAAAGGTGGTGAAAGATATGGAAAATGAGAGAGATAGGCAGAGGAAAAGGTTCTCAGGTGCAGTGAGGGGGAACAGATATCAAAGGGATAAGAGGGATGCGTTCTAGAAACCAAATCTGAGGGAGAGAGTGGCAAGAGAGCTGTATATATATATTAGCACTAGCTCGCACCGCGTAAGCAAAGCGGTAACAAGTCCTCCAGCCAATCCCAAAGAGGCCAACCAACCATGACGTCACCAAGCATGGTAAAAAACTCCTCCAACCAATCCCCAAGAGGCGAGCCAGCCGTGACGTCATCGAACATGGCAAAAAACACTGCGCGCCTCCGCACACTCTGTTCTATTCTCTCTCTCTCTCTCTCAAATCCTATCATTACTACTTAATGATAAAACATATACTTTGCAATTAAATATATAAAGCCTTGACATGGGCAAAAACAAAGAGCCTTTCTGGACTGCCCATGACACAAGCTTTCATATGAAATAAAGCACACAATAATACATCAACTGTAGCCACATCCACTGCCCTGGCGATCCTAGCGAGTCACCGTAGGACAAGCCATGCGGTTCTAACGGAGTGGTTAACGTCACAAGTTGGAGACTTTAAACTTGTCCAAACCATCAGATGTTTTGCCCATCATAATATGGTGCCAACAATTTGGTTTACCTCCTTGGTTACTAGAGGTCGTGGAGGTTGGTTTCTTGCTCATGATTTTCCTTTCATTTGGCAAGTTATCTATCATGACTAACGAGTTATGTTCACCCATCTCATCTTATTTTCCTCTAACAAATCCATTGGGTACGAGAATAATAGTTTTCTTTTCGTTTTGCCCAAAAACAGAACACAAACCCTGTTATGTCCATGAGCAGAGTGCACATTGTGGCATTTACTGTAAAATATTCACCTAAACTCTCCCTATATATGGCTGGCCGTGTTTGGCTATCTGGCCCTGGTCTGTAATTTAACTCTCCAAGGGAAGCACTTGTCAACAGCTTTATGACGCTGGATGTTTTTGCCCTTGTTTTCCTCACACTCCCCTTTTACGTGATTCCCTTTGCCTCTTTATATCTCACTCTCTCTCTCGCGCTCTCTCTCTCTCTCTCTCTCTCTCTCTCTCTCTCTCTCTCTCTAAAGACCTCAGATCAATGTGCAGCAGCTGCGAATAAGGCCAATCGAGCATTGGGTTATATTAAGATTTATTGTACTTATAATAATGAGAACATTTTAGTACATTTATTTAAAAGCATAGTGAGGCCCCATCTTGAATATGGTGTGTAACTTTGGTCTCCTTATCTGAGCAAGGACATTGGGAAGCTCGAGTCGGTGAAGCGTAGAGCGACAAAGTTGATTCCATCACTAAGAAATAAATCTTAAAATGAAATACTAAAACAAAACAAAAAATTGTCACCTAAGAAAAGAAGATTGCAAGGTCAATTCATCGTGTGTTTCAAGATATTAAAGGGATTTGACAACATTGATGTAGATTCACTTTTCAAAATAGATAATAGTTCATTAACTCGGGGAAATGGAATGAAATTAAAAACCAGGATGGCGAATCTCGATGCCATAGAGCACTTCTTCACCTACAGTGTGGTCATCGAGTGGAACAAATTGCCTGAAAAAGTGGTACAATGTAAGACAATTGACACATTCATAAGAAGTCTAGACATTAATTTTGAGGTGGGAATAATATAGTCCCCCCCCCCCCAAAAAAAAAATAAAAAATAGATTAAGCATCAGTAGTATATAATATTTCGCATCTTCGTTCTTTACTATAAATGTCCCAGTAGAAGTTTTTCTCATTCTGCTGGAGGACTTTTTTCTCCAACTTAACTTCATGCCGACTAACGGTCGTAAGGAGAGGTGGGTGTGGAGAGAGCCTTCTTTTTTGCTATCCTTGCCTTCCACTTTGTAGCACATTCTAATTTAGCATTAAGTCCAGACTACCTAGTAGGGACCGCAAGGTCTGTGTAGTCTGTGAATCTATGTAACTCGCTCTCTCTCTCTCATATCTCTTCCAGTGCACCAACCCAATCTAATTTTCAGTTTTCCATTCCCTCATTCGCTCTTGGAATTCCTTTGCCATTCTCTCGTGTTTCTCCTGACCTTGTTTTTCGGTTGTTTTAAGCCTTGTAATTTGCGTTAATCATAATCATCATAATAATAATAATTGTAAAATATTGTATCCTCTTTATATTAATTTTGTACTCGACGAGACAGAGAAAAGGGCGAGGGAACGCGAAATTGGACCCGAACCTTAAGAATTGGAACTTTAAATGTTGTTTATGTTTGGGCTCTCTGTCTCGAGTCGGCCACCCCCAGCACTGGGGTATGTGCCTGAGTATATACGTACATATATAATTAAAGTAGACTAGAGTGTATAGGGTAGCTGCCTTTATAATATATTAATATTGAATAAGATACAAAATAGGCATAATCGTATACCATATCAGTTAAAGAAATCGAGTTCATGTGTACATAGTACAATGTATGACTGCAGATTATTTGCCTTCGCATGTTTTACAACGTAGTTATGTCAACATGCAATATAGCCATATCAATTACCTCTAAGCCATGAGAGAGAGAGAGAGATTTACATGTATTTACATAGATACACTGGCCAAACAGACCTTACGATCCATACGAGGTGGTCATGACTAAATTCTAGTAGAGCTGGCATATCCGATAGAAAAGGAAAGTTGAAGGAAAAGCTAGAAAAGAAGAAGGCTCTCTCCCCACCCTCTGGTCCCTCCATCAATTGCCGTACATGAAAAAGTTGAAATTTTTAAATTTTGCTGGGCTTCGAAATCCCCAGAAGGAATTTACAGGAGAGATTGGAAAAAAGAAAGGAAAATGTATGCAACCCTTCACCTTAGTAGCATGTACATTATGGGGTTAATTAAAATCATGCAACCCATCACCCTTAGTAGTATGTACATGTTTAATGATGATTTTTATAATTATTATTTCTATTTGTTTATTTACTTTTTTTCTTGCGCTCTCTTGCCCTCTTCAGCTGAACAAATAATAACGGTGATAATTACTGCCTACTCCATACCAATTGTTCTGTGATATGAGTCTAGATTTGTCTTAAATGTATCTATAGAGGAGCTGTCTATTACTATATTTTGGAGTTTGTTCCACTCATCAATTACACTGTGAGTGAAGACATTTGTTGTTGTATCTAGATTCGCTCTCCTACCTAATAATCTTAAATTGTTTCCTCTTGTAGATGTGTCTTCGGCTTTTTTGAATAACTTATCTAGGTTAACCCTTGTCTAGCGGGGATTTTGGGCTTATTTGGGCATATTCAGGCCCTCCTGCATGATAAATCAAGTATCTGCATGAAAAAAAATTATTTAACAAAAAACTAGGCGCTAAAAGCTTCAAAATGAGACCAGAACGAGCTAGGTAGCACTCGTGGTTCTCATACAGTGATACCAGTAACATGGGAGTTTAGCATATAGCGGCATATTTTTCCCAGCTATGCTCATTACTGGCTACACTGCCGGCCTCTCGAGAACACCTTGAACATGAGTTAATGGGCGGCGGTAAGCCCTGGGAGTCGGCTGTCTGGCCCGCTGCGCTCCCGGCCATTTGCACTCTATTTAAACCCTTTAAAAGCCTTAATAATGCTCCTAACTTGCTGCAAATTGGAACCGGACTTAAGTCCGACCCCGATCTTTAAGGGTTAATGTTACTAAATCCTTTTAGAATTTTAAAACACTACCAATTGGTCTCTCATCCTTCGTTTCTTAAGTGAAAACAGATCAAGTTCTTTTAGTCTTTCATCATCTGATTTATTTCTTAATCAAGGGATTAGTTTAGTGGCTCGCCATTGCACAGATTCCATTGTTTTAACATCTTTTATGAGGTGGGGTGACCAAAACTGCACAGCGTATTCGAGGTGCGGTCTCACCATAATTTTGTATAAGGACAACATTATGTCTTTGCTGCGATAGTGAAAGTTTCTTCTGATGAAACCTAGAGCCCTGTTTGCTTTGTTTGCAGCTGCTGTGCATTGGTTGGAAGATTTTAAGTTTTCGTTTATCAACACTCCCAAGTCTTTTATTTGTGTTACATTTTGTATCTTCTCCTCATTCATGTAGTATTCATATTTATTGGTTTTGGAACCTATTTGCAATATCCGACATTTGTTTACATAAAACAGCATTTTCCACTTCTCCGACCATTCCTTGACTTTATTAAAATCAGCTTGTAGGTTTATTCTATCACTTTCGGAAATTATTGCATTACCTATCTTCGTGTCATCCGCGAATTTGGAAATTATATTATGTATGCCATTATCTACTGTATATCATTGATATATATTATGAATAACACTGGTCCCAATACTGAGGCTTAGGTGACTCCACTAGCTACTGAGCTCCATGTTGATTCCACACCATTGATAACTACTAGTTGCTTTCTTTCACTTACCCAGTTTTTAATCCAATCATATGTTTTACCCTGTATTCCTATGTCTCTTATTTTCTGTAATAATTTACCATGCGGGACCTTGTATACGGACTTTTTAAAGTCTAGATACACTATGTCGAGGCTTTTGGTGAAGTCATTTAGTTTGTATAGGCTGTCATAAAATTCTATTAAATTAGTTAGGCAGGATCTCTTTGCTCTGAATCCGTGTTGATTATTGTTAATAAGGTTACTGTTCTCAAGGAATAATACAATTTAATCCCATATGATTGATTCACATATGTTTCCTATTACGGAAGTTAAGCTAATCGGCCTATAGTTATTTGAAGTGTTTTGTCACTATTTTTTAATATCGGTGTTATATTGGCGATCTTCCAGTCGGTGGGTACATGCCCTTGTTTGAGTGACATATTTAGTATTATGGTTAGTGTCCCTGCAATTTCTCCTTTGACTAAATTAAGAATTTTAGGGATAAACATGTCCGGCACAGGTGATTTATTGACATGAAGTGAGTCAATCTTTTTCTAATTGTTTCTGACTGGGTAATAATAAAATCTTGAAGAAGATAGTTGCATGATTGATTATTTTCATGTGACACGTTTAGGTTACTGGCAGTATTAAATACAGAAGCGAAGTGTTGATTAAGAGTAGCATCTATGTCCCTGCTGTCTATGTCCCTGATTCTAATTCACCTCGATGGGGCCAATGCCACTGCTAATTTGTTTATTGCTATTTATATATCTATAGAACTGTTTTACATTAGATTTGCTTGCATGTGCTCTAATTGCTCGAATTGCTGTATCAATATTGTTATTGTACCATAGGGTTTTATTTGTACCTTTATCGTGTCGGATACACATAGGGATATATTTATTTTGGGCAGTAAAGAAAAGATCTTTGTATGTTATCCAAGCTTCTTCGGTGCTAGAGAGACTATTTATGCGTGTATGGATATCGTTTATCTCTGTTTTTAGTCCGCTAATATTAGCTTTGTTGTAGTCAGGTATTCATTTCTCGCTAATATTGGTGGTGTGAGTCATGTTGATCTGGAACCGTATGTTATTATGATCACATCCACTTAACTGTTCACCAACTTGTAAGTTTGACGTTATATATTCGTGAGCTGTGATAATCAAATCTAATATATTGTCACCCCTAGTGGGAGTCTGAACTAATTGATACAGGAAATTATCGTTCGTAAATTCTATCATTCTTTCTGATGCCTTTCCCGATCTGATTTTATCATGCCATATAATATTAGCTAGGTTAAAGTCGCCTATGATAACAGTTTCTTTGACAGTTAATGTTTTGTTAAGGAATTGTAAAGTGATATATCCTCTTCGTTATTTATCGTTGGGCGTCTATATACAACTACAATATTCATGTCATTATTTGTGTTGCTTATTTTTACACATAAAAGTTCGGAATTATTGGAAGGAATAGGTATTTCTATTGAACTAATAGATTCTTTGACGTATAACATAACACCTCCTCCTCTCTTTGATAACCTATCTTTATGGTAGATTGTGTACAAGGTAATTTGATATTCGTGCATAAAATCGATATTATTGAAACCTAGAAACGTTTCGGTAACCGCAATTATATGGATTTCTTCATTTAATAACATAAGTTTTAGTTCATTATTTCATTTCGTAGACTCCCAGCATTGAGATTTTGTACATTGATCGTTTCATGAGAGGCCTTTATTTTAGTTTGAGTGTATTTTGTCAACGGAGTCAACTGATGAGAGTTTAGAAGTTTTTTTTAACAGATCGGAGACTGATGCTACGAGGTGAAGAAACCGGTTTCGTTACCTTGTCATCCCCAGGGTGTACCTGGGCGGATGAGAAGGGGGTTGATCTGACCGACTACTTGAGTCTTGTGTTTATGGGGGATGGGTTTGTGGGGAGAGGGAGGGAGGTAGGGGAGGAGGATGAGCCGCTGAGGGTGGAGGGGGGAGGACGGGTCGGGTTCGGGGAAGAGAATGGGGGGCGGGGAGTAGGGGTAGGAGCGGGGAAGCTATGGGGGGAGGAGAGAGTTAAGGAGGGGGCAGGAATGTGGGTTGGGAGGGGATTTGTCTTGCTATGAGTGAGAGAGATATTGGGATGTTTGACGACCTCCCATATAACCAAATAAGGAAAACCTCTTATTTGGTAGCAGTCTCGGAGTATCCAACGTAGGGCTTATGATCTCAGCCGCTACCACAGCAGGCTGATTTATCGGTACTCACGCGAAGTACTAAATAATCTCTAGAGTTGCACCTCAATTCACTACTAGGCACGTTGTACACACTCCGAGACGACTAAAGAAGGAAGAGAAAGCGAAGGAGAGAAAGAATTGTTATAGTTACCCATTTAATCTAGCTGCTCTCCTCTAAGCCATGCTCCATTTTCTATGAGCCTGCTCCAGTACCTGCAAAAGTATCTAGGTATCAAGTAATCAGTATAGATTGGATGGGCAGGGGATCGGCATGAGGGCGGGATACTCTGTCGTTGGATACTCCGAGAATGCTACCAAATAAGAGGTTTTCCTTATTTGGTTATAAGGGAGGTCGTCAAACCTCCCAATTTAGTATCAGTCTCTACGTTTCCAACGTAGAGCTTGAATCCCACATTGGAGGCGGACATCCAATAAACCACAAAAACCCAAGCCTTAGCAAAGTAGAGGGCCAAGAAAAGACACAAATTAAAATGTTAGTTTATCGGGAAAAAAGAGCGTAACAGTATGGTGCATATTAAGAAAGTACAGTTACTAGCGTATCAGTCTAGGGTCTAAAATGCACAGGCAGGTAAAGGAATAGGTCATGTCGACCTTGGAATGGCACACCAACATGGGAAAGGTGAAGTCGATTGTAAAGTATTACAATAACAAACAGCACGGCACAGCAGGTGGATGACCTCCGAAGACACTCTTAAGTACAAGACATCGGTATGAGACATAGGCATACCAATACAAAAACCCGTAGACAGTATAGTCCAAATGTAATAAACCTTAAGGGTTACATCCTTAACACTAAACAGACAGTACTGTTCATACAAGTATTGAAAGTGAAAGTCTTTGTACAAGCATACAAAAAGAACTCCCCCCCCCCCCTGTTTTAGGGAAAGGAAGAAAATACAGTATGGGATGAAGAGACACAGGAGATGGTGGAAGTCACCATATGACACTCTGTAGTTACACGACATGGGTAGGAGGCAGAAGCATACCAACAGAAAACCCGGAGACAGTGGAGTCAGAATGTAAAAACTGTAAGAGCGAAATCCTAAAGTGAAGCCAAGTGTAAAGTATTCACAAAAACACAAGGCATGGCATAGCTGGTGGACGTCATCATAGGACACTGTAGTTATATGACATGGGTACAAAGGAGTACAAAGGAAATCAAGCAACAACAGATCTAGTGACCCTTCTAGGTTGCTTGTCCTCCAAAACACTGAGGATCAAGTGTCCAAACAGTGGTTTAGAGTGGGTAAGGGAACATTGGAAAGGGAACTACTGCCCTGCCACTAACGTGGCAGGACTAGGAAGTTAGTAGGGGACATATGGGTTAGTAACTGAGGGGAGGATAAAGTTATTCATTTACAAACGCAGTCAGTCGCGGGTTTGATGCGAGATATTTGTCTAGCCGGAATTTAAATGAATCAACGGTGCTGCAGTCTATAACGTCTCGGGGAAGCCCATTCCACAAGTTGACAACTCGATTGAAGAAGAAATTCTTAGATTCGTGCGAGTTAAAAGATCTACCAATAATTTTGCAACCGTTTCCCCGCGTGTAATTAGATTGGTCGATAGTGAAGTACTTACTACAGTTCATATTGTCGATGCCTTTGATGATTTTGAACACTTGAATTAAGTCGCCTCTTAATCTGCGCTGGGTTAAAGGAAATAGATTTAATTCTCTAAGACGCTCTTCGTATGGTTTGTTCTTTAGGCTAGGTATCATTTTGGTAACTCTACGTTGAACTCGTTCTAGCTTGTTTATATCTTTTTGGTAATAAGGGCACCAGGATTGAACGCAGTATTCCAGAAGAGGGCGGACTAAGGAATTGTAAAGGGTTAGGATAACTTCTTTGGATTTATGCTCAAATGACCTGCCTATAAAGCCAATTATTTTGTTTGCCTTCTTAACAACTTCTGAACATTGTTGACTCGGTTTTAGGTTACTCGATATTGTTACTCCCAGATCAGTTTCTCTGTTTACATTCTTAAGCTGAGTGCCATTCATCGAATAGTTTGCTTTCTCATTTAGGTATCCGACATGTAGTACTTTACATTTATCCGCATTGAAACTCATTTGCCAAATTTGGGCCCAACATGACAATTTATCTAGATTGTGTTGCATATCGTCAACTTGTTCTTTTGAGAGTACGCTATTTGCAATTTTTGTATCGTCAGCAAATTTTGAGATTGTGCAGGTGAGACCCTCATCTATGTCGTTGATGTAAATTAGAAAGATAATTGGTCCTAGTACCGATCCCTGGGGTACCCCGCTACTTACATTGGTCCATTTAGATGCCTTACCGTTTATGACTACCCTTTGCTTTCTGTTGCGGAGCCAATTTTCTATCCATTTCAACACACCGTCTTGTATTCCATGCGCTTTTAGTTTTAGCAGTAAACGTTTGTGGGGAACTTTGTCAAAGGCCTTTTGAAAATCAAGGTATATAATATCTACAGCTTTACTCTCATCGTAGAGGTTGAGGATATCGTGGAAGAAGTCTAAGAGGTTTGTTAAACAGGAACTTTTTTACGAAAGCCGTGTTGAGTATCTTTAAGTATGTTATTTTCCTCTAAGTGATTTACGAGTCTGTCTCGTATGACCGTTTCTAGCATTTTACATACAACTGAGGTTAAGCTAATTGGACGATAGTTACTGGGTAGGGATTTGCTGCCTTTTTTGAATATCGGTGTTACGTTGGCTAGCTTCCACTGATCAGGCATAGTTCCAGACTGCAAGGATTTATTGAATAGTAATGTCAGTGGTTTGGAGAGCTCATTCTTAGCTTCCTTTAGAACTCTAGGCGAGATTGTATCAGGTCCTGGCGTTTTATTTACCTTGAGTTTATCTAAACAATTCAATACTTCTCTCTCTGTAACGGTGATATTGCTTAGAACATCTGAATTATCAATCTGAATCGGCGATGGTGTAGGGATATCACTGAGGTCTTCTGTTGTAAAAACTGATGCAAAGAAGGTATTGAGGGCATTACTCATTTGTACTTCGTCTTTGGTGTATTCTCCTTTTTCATCGACTAACGGTCCAACAGTTGAAGTAACTACTTTTTTCTTTCTGATATAACTATAGAATTCTTTCGGGTTTGTTTTACTTTGATTCGCAATATGTAACTCTAAGGTCTTTTTACTTTGCTTAATTAACTTTTTGGCTTTGCGTCGTAGCTCTACAAATTTCACCCGTTCTTCGTCATTTTGTGAGGATTTTAATCTATCATTAGCACATTTTTTAGCAAGCAGGCAGTTTGAAATATCTTTATTCCACCATTTGGGCTTATTATTATGGCCTGGACGCCGTATTTTCGATGGTATGCAGTCTTGCACTGCTTTTAGGTAAGTGGTTTCGAATAACTTCCAAGATGTATTTATGTCGTTATTGTTAATTAAAAAGCTCCAGTCAGTTTCTTTAAACATAGCTCTAAGTTTATGGAAGTTTGCTTTCTTGAAATTAGGGACTTTTTCGATGCTACTATTTGGTTCGTTACTAGTAAACTTTAAAGTGAAAGTTATCGTACGATGGTCGCTGTTACTGAATTCATCACCAACATTCAAATTCTCTATCAATTCTTCTTTTGTTGCAAGTACAATGTCAAGAACGTTATTACCACGGGTCGGCATTCGAACAAATTGATAAAGCGTAGGAGGTATAAGCATACCAACACAATACCCGGAGACAGTGGAGTCAGAATGTGAAAACCGTAGGAGCTACATCGTCAATAATAAACAGACAGGACATACATGTATTGAAATAAAGGATTTGTACAAGCATACAAAAATACCTCCCCCCCCCCCCCTTTTCAGGGAAAGGAAGAAAATACAGTATGGGACGAATACAGCATGAAGAGAATCAGGATGGATGACGAAGCAGGTGACACGTTGGTTGAACGCAATCCAAGGTATACCCAGCCCGGCCGAGGACTTGGAGAGGTACGAAGAGACAAATGCACTGCGGGGGGACCATAACCCTGTGTCGGTTATGTCAGTGTATAAGCGTTAGAGCCCTGACCACTTGCCGTGGTGTCGACGACCCATATTAGAGTGGGAACTCCACCCCACCTCACATGACGCATCTGTGTCTATCCAGATGGCCGCCGGGGAGCAGTCCGGGGCACCACCGCAGCGAGCGAGCCCCGAGCGACCCAGTGTGACAGTCTCCTATGTAGCAAGCGCGGTACCGGCCACAGCCAGTAAGGGGGGGGGGGCGATACAAGGAAGTGTTAGGGGACCAGCAGAACAAGGTGGTCGAGTCCGAGCAGGCCTAAAGGCACGGTCAGTGCCACCCAAGGTAATAATCCCAGAACACGTTCGTGAACGAGAACGGGCAGAACACGACACGCGAAGTGTTGACCCGTACACCCGACTCCTTGGAACAGGAGCACTGTGTAGGTCCCATGGCCCTCAGTGTGAAGGTGGGAGGCCCGCCTTTTATCGCAACGGCACCTCCCCATACATGGACCGGATTACCTGGGCCACCTCCTGAGACACTGCGTCGATGACGGGGAGGGCGCCTGAGAGGAGGTTGATACCTCCACCTTCAGGCCAGACCCTTCTATACCACCGTTGTGCCCACGACCGGCGTGGCTAGTGCCGGAAGTGGGGGCGGGAGAAGCCGGTGCGGGCGCTTTGCGTCAGGCTCACCACCAAGTCAATGAGACAGCCGGGTGAGGGGAGAGGGTTTTGGCCAGGAGGACCTATGCGTTGTGCGGAGCATAGCCTCCCTTAACCTGTCACGGAGAAAGGAACTACCATGGCCGTTCCTGGCCGTCCTGACAAAAACGGAGAGCGGGCCTCACGCTCTGGCCTGTCCCCCTCCTGTCCGAGCAAGGGAGCGTAGGATGAGGGTCCCGGAACTTGCCAGCATAGTCCACCCACAGGAGAGAACGGCAAACCGGGTATGAACGGCCACGGGAGGAGCGTATACAACGCCCCCCGTGGCCCGTCCCATAGCCAAAGCCCCAGGCTCAGGGCTCCTTGCCGGCGACGGACCTCCACTCGCATGGTTGGAGGAGGACGAGAAGGGCTTTGCCACGACCTCCCATTGTGCGGAGCATGTGTCGCTTAGCACAAGCAAGAAAGCCTCCTGCCAAGCCACCCCCAGGAAAGTCAGTCCCGGACTTAAAAGGTCCGGCAGGAGGAGGTGGCTGCGGACATCGACAGGGGCTGACAAGCAGAGAAACCACCCGAACCTGTCGACGGGAATGGGTGGCGAACGTCCTGGACTGGGCAGGAAAAGCGAATTCAACGTAGGGCTTAAGATCCCAGTGAAGTCCAAGGAGTGGAGCAGCAGACCAGACACAAAAGTGGAGGCCACGGTGGGGATGATCGGTAAAAATTCAATGAAGAAAGGGGGGAATCCAATACACACAGGACCAACGTCACATGAGCGGAGGCCTGGGACCTTTCAGCGAGTCTCTGTGTCAATCTAGGAGCAAGAGGTCGCCTGTGGACCGGATTCGAGGCACAGAAGGAAACAGAGGACATATCAAGGGGGGAAACCCAGCTAAGCAGCCGTTCCCTGGGTGCATATGAATGCAAAGGGCTTAAACAACCAGAGGAAAAAGACACGTGGCCGATTCCTGGTTACAGATACAGGTCACACGGTACATCCAAGAATAGAAAATCCACGAGAGCGAGTTTGTATAGAAAGAGGAAGAGGCAGAGGACACCCCGCCTGTTTGGCGGAAAACGTGTGTAAACACAACGTGGAGTCAAGGCCGAACCTCCCTGTCAGTAAAAAGTCAAGTGTGACCTACCCGACACCTAATTGGTACAAATAGGAGGGGGAATCCAAGACACACAGGACAATCGCCACGCGAGCAGAGTTCTGGGACTTGGCAACAGGTCCCTGAGTCCACCTAGTACACTAGAAGGCCAGCTGTAGGGCGGAAACGAAGCACAGAAGGAGGACACAGAGGATAGGAAATCAGCCAAGTAGCCATATCCAGGACCATACATACACTCAAACTTAGACAGGGCACCAACTTCATCAATAACCAAGAAAAAAAGGCGATGTGGCGATTCCTAGATACAGATACAGGGTACATAAAAAAGCAGAAAATTCGCTTGTAGAGCGGAATTCTAGAAAAAGATGAAGAGCCAGGAGACCCTCGCCTGTGTGGAGAAAAAACAAGTGTAAACACGAATGTCGAGTCAACTTGTCAAGGGAATGTGTGCCGACACAGGTCGTCCCTGACGCGAACATTCCCCCCCCCCCCCCATCAGTGAGACCGAACGGGGAATGGAGAGGAGAGGGCTGGACACAGGGCAGAGGAAAGGCGTACGTAATGGGAGATGATATCCCATGATAGACGGAGAGACCTCTTGGCCCGTCGGCCTTCCTCCGAGGCAGGGTGCGATTCCAGGATTTGAAGAGCGGACAGACAAACTTCACATCGGTGAGGGTCGTAGACATCCTTGCCATAGCAGGCCGTGTGGAGGCAGCACCCCCGATGGTCCAGCATGGCCGACCGATTGCATGTCAGGCGGAAGCAGGGAGGAGCCGGCATTACAGCACCGAAAAGTGGGGGGGAGCGTTACACACCAGTGGAGGTGAGACAGGGTAAAAGTATGAGGCAGTATAGCCAAAATATCATTTGAAACCCAAGTAAGACAATATCCAGGAAGACACCAAGTAGCAAAGATAACAAGGAAAGTCAAGTAAAATACACGCACAAAGTAGACCATAAACACCAGGGCTGGGACAAGCCCATTCGGCAAGACCCAACCCTGGTAAACATGTCCAATTCCTTTGGGGAAAAAAGACCAAGTGTGAGCAACCCAACAGTACCCTATTTGTTTATGGGAGGGGAGGGAATCCAATACACACAGGACAATCACCACTTTGGGTCGAGTCCTAGGACTTTTCATGAGGTCCTTGGGTCCACCTAGTATACAAGGAGGCCGCCTGTAGGGCGGAAACTAGGATCAGAAGGAGGACACAAGGGACAGGACACAATGGAGAGGAAACAGCCAAGCATCTGTTGTCCAAGGAGCCCTGTCCAGGTACAATTAAAAAGGCGTATAACAGGGCGCCAACACAAAAATCAAGGCAAAAAGCTATGTGGCCGATTCCTTGACAAGGCACAGGGCACATCAAAAGTAGAATTTAGCTTGTATAGTGGAAAAATAAAAAGATGAAGGAGCTGAGGAAACCTGAAGACCCCCGCCTGTGTGGCGAAAAACCGTGTGTAAACACGAAAGTCGAGTCAACTTGTCCAAGCTTATCCTCCCTGTGAGCGGGGCCCGTACACAGTTTCCAGACATCCCCCCCCCCCCATGATCAAGTAAACACTGGCAGGGGAAGAACGGAAACAGATAAAATGGAAGAAAAGCGAGAATTTAACAAGAGCGACGAGACCGAGACCTCCAAGTCAGTTGAGACAAGAGGAATATAGAAGGAAACCTGTGGTCCACCAGTGTGGACCATTCTGACGGCGGTCTGCTCAAGGCCAAAAACCGATTAGCTTAGTTACACAAAACATAAAGGCGAGAATTTTAACAAGAGCGTATAAGACCATAACCACCAAGTCAGTAGAGACAAGAGTAAAACAAATGGAAAGGACCTGTGTGGACCATTCCGACGGCAGTCTGCTCAAGGTAAAAAAACAAGCCTAGCTTAGTTACACAATACACATAAAAAGAGAAAACACTAGGGCAGCGTCAATCCCTGATTGAAAGAACCTAGTAACAAAGCTAAACACTGCACGAAAAACCCCACAATTACGTTAAAAGAAAAAGAAATGAAAAGTTAGGGCAAGCGAGCGACTGACACTGTTACCAGAACCACGTATCCTCGAGTCAAGTAGGCCCAGGGAAACGAAAAGAAACCGACAATAGGGTGAACCAGGCGATGAAATACAAGACTATCAACTATGGACATGTTGAAAAACAAGTCAGAAGGGCTTATAGGTCAGTTGAGACCAAAGCAGCATGTTTGAAAGGGAATAAAGGCTGTATGCCCTATGCTCTCACAAAAGCAGAATCCAGAGAAACTTTATGCTCAAGTCTTGTAAAACGTCGACACGCAGTCATACGAAAAACAAAATAAAACAAAAGTTCACGCAAAAAAGGGAAAGGAAACACAATGCATCACGCGGGAAGCATACATCTCCCCCCCCCCCCCAAGTTGCGTTAAGGGTTATTAAAGTGAACATGAACCTGAAAAGCGAGGGTAGAATAGTACACTCAACGACCGCTACACGGCGTTGAGGACCGGTTAACCACCCCCGAAGTAAACAATATAACTCAACACGTCTCCAGCACTCCGGGCACACCCAGAAACACGCCATAAATCAGTAAAGTGCTGCGTACATCACTGAAACGTCCTTCTAAAACCTCAACAGCCTGAAAAGGCTCACACTCACTTAGTTGAAGCGAAGGGGCAGGCAAAAACAGGCACTCGCGGAACACAGATGCCATCGACGGTGTGCGCGAAGAGACTGATACTTTTGCAGGTACTGGAGCAGGCTCATAGAAAATGGAGCATGGCTTAGAGGAGAGTAGCTAGATTAAATGGGTAACTATACTATAACAATTCTTTCTCTCCTTCGCTTTCTCTTCCTTCTTTAGTCGTCTCGGAGTGTGTACAACATGCCTAGTAGTGAATTGACGTGCAACTCTAGAGATTATTTAGTACTTCGCGTGAGTACCGATAAATCGGCCCGCTGTGGTAGCGGCTGAGATCATAAGCCCTACGTTGGAAACGTAGAGACTGCTACTAAATTGTAATATGCGTGTGTGAATGTGTGTATTGTGTGTGTGCGTGGATGTGAATGTAATATCTATTGCTTAGTTTTCTCTTATGCAACTGTATTGAGTTGTAAACATGTTCTATATAAATTTATCCACCGTTTAATAACCAGAACTGCAACATTGTCCATCAGATGTTCATTGTTCTGCTGAAAGGTCAACACTGGAAACGTAAGATTGGGAAATGTTATCTAAGTTACCATTATATGTCTGACTCAGTAGTTGAATAATCTATGAGAGAGAGAGAGAGAGAGAGAGAAAGAGAGGGGGGAGAGGGAGGGAGGGAGGTAAGTATAGGTTGATTGTGTATAATATTATAAACCGTAATGTGTTAGTTAACGTGATAAGTGAGATATATTTAACCATCTGTGAATGCAAGATAGCCTTCTTAAGCTGCATAGACAAAGTATATGCCGGTAGTTAGTGAAATTTAAAAAAAACAGACACCATGTTCTTGAAATACCAAAAACAAAGTATAATATGAAGTTAATCAACAATACAATGACTACAGTATATTATCAAGTGAATGTCCAACACACTCTTGGTAAACAAATTATGAGTGGAAAGCTGTAATGCGTAAAATTAAGAGAAACAATAAAACAAGAATTCTTTTCACTAATGAGCGAGTAATAATTTAGAAAACTTTCAGAACAATCAGATATCCCTGAGGCCTTATTATAATTCAACAGACGTCAACTATCAACGATATATCCAAGTTTTCAACTAAAGCTTGACTAATGGTCTTAATTTTATGGTGTGTATATAATAGTGTTATTGATGTTATGGTGAACAAAAAAACAGCATTAAATTAATGAGGTTACTGTTTTCGTAATATAGTTTTTGGCAGTGTTTAGTCGGCTGGTTATATTATGTACCTGGAGAATATGACTTACATCTACATTTCATTAACTCATTGCCTCTCTCTTTGCTACGCATTTCTTTCCAATTGCCGCAAACATTGATTGTAATTACTTTTTATGAAAATAAAAGATTAGCGGATTGAAACTTTGCAATCGATGTGAATGAGGGAGCCAAAGGCATAACTGCCTGCAGCGAGTGCCTCCCCAGATTTCAAAGAGTGACAGGGCCGAAATTAAGGGACGTTCGAGCTAAAATACCTGGACACACAGAGTTTGAAGCAATTTAAGTCATAGGAAGAGGGAAAGACTGATTCTGGGAGAGAGTTCCAGAGCTCAGCAGTTTAATAGAAGAAAGTCTGAGAATAGCATTTCACTCTTGGGTTGGAGAGTTGCACAGAGTAGGTGTGGGATTGTGTTGCAAGGCGGGTATTACGTACCCTACGTACAGGAGGTGGTGAACACTGGGAAAGTTCCGAGGAACACTGATTATTGTAGTAGCAATAGAATAGCGAGAGAGATGCAACATTGCGGCGAAGAGAGAGAGATTGCAGAGATTTGGTGAGTGGACGGGAGTTAATGTTACGAAAAGCTTTCCTTTCTACTTTATCTAGGAGTGCGGTGTGCGAGGATCCTCCCCACACATGTGAACAATACTCAATACAAGGACGCACTGTGCCCCTGTACAGAGCAAGAAGCTGAGCAGGGGTAAAGAACCCCTTGAGGCGGTTGAGCACACCCAGCTTCTGGGAGGCTACCTTAGTGAGACTGGTAATAAATGATGGTCTTTCCAAGTAAGAGCAGAAGAAAAAGAGACACCGACGGCATTGAGGGAAGATGAAGGATTGATTTTTGTATTGTTGAAGAATAAAGGATAGTCCTCTGGAGGCTCCTGACTGGTAGTAAGATGGATAAATTGAGATTCGGAAGCATTAACCCGTACAGCCCCAGCGACGCGTCTGACGCGTCGGCGATGTATGTAACGTACAGCCCCAGCGACGCGTCTGACGAGTCACCCTAATTGCTCCGACCGTAACCTCAGGTGTAGCCACTCGAGAGGGCTCAGATTTGTATGGGAACTGTGTACGTATCCCACGCAACCGTGCCGATGGTTGAAAACTCTCAAAGTCCACGTGCGTGCGCGTGAGCGGGCAATAACCTGTTTTTTTGGGGTAATTGCCTTCAATTTTTTACTCTTGTAAAATACGTTTTCGGGGGCTCTGTAAGACCATTCTTTAAGCTTTTTGAGCGTTTTTTGGTGGGTTTTCCTTCATTCCTAACCCATTCGCTATTGTTTCTGGAATAAAACCATTTTTTGAAAACCGGCCGGGTTCTGGTGAACCAACATTACAAAACTAGCCGGGGCTCCACGGGTTAAATGCAACAAGGTTTTCTCTACCCCAATTGGAAATAGTAGCTAGATCAGAAGATAAGTATTTTATGGCTTCATTGCGTTTAACCAATTGAGTGGTGTAAAGTAGAGTCGTCTGCATATGAATGGATGGGACTGGATGTACAGTTGAGAAGATAATTTTTGAAAATTAGAAAGAGAATAGGAGATAGGACAGAACCCTGAGGAATACCGGAGTTGATAAGATGAGGAAATGAGTGATGGCCGTCCACAACCGCAGCTATGGAACGGTCGGAAAGGAAATTAGAGTCAAAGGCACAGATGGAGGGACAGAAACCAAAGGAGGGCAGTTTGGAAATTAATGATTTGTGCCAGACTCTATCGAAGGCTTTCGATATGTCTAGTGCAACAGAAAAAGTCTCACCGAAGTCCCGAAAGTTGGATGACCAAGAGTTAGTAAGATATGAAAGAAGATCACCAGTAGAGCGACCCTGAGTTCAGGGGAGACTGAACCTTTGACCCCCAAGTCAGCCTGTATAAGAGATTGTGTTTCTGGCATTATACCATCTTATTACCAATGGAAATACTAAGACTCGCTGATTTTTTTTTAGCTCTCTATGTGTGTGCGCGCGCGCGCAAGCGCATAATTTCATTGCGCTATTTGTAAGATCATCTAGTCACTCAAAAATGTTCAAATTTCCCGCAATTTTTGCATGGCGTATCCTACAAGCATCCCCTACAAGAAAATAATCTAGTTTAACCATATTGAATAATAGAAGGGGCTGAACAAAATATATAATATATCTATATTTTTTGGTAGCCAACATTTCAAAATGAACAATGTCGAACCTTGAAAAATGTGTGAGATAATGCCATTATCTAATCATTTTACAGTTGCTATATAGTCTTATATATAGTGTGTAGAAGGGGAATTAATTTGAGCAATACAAAAAAATTTAGATGATTTTGTAAGTGCCAATATAGGATCGCTGCAATGCTAAAATCTTAGATTTTCACACACCTAAATCCAATTTTGGAGAGATATAATAGTTAGGCCTCCTTAGAGAACGTTTTCTATCATGGCGCTCTCATAGAAGTTCAAGTTTTATGACAAACTAAACTAAGGTCACACCGTCTCAAATAAATAGAATACATAAACTAAGAATATCAACTGATGGGTGAACAACTAAAGAGTTATATATAATACGAGAGGTTTTATTTCTCTACTAACGTATATGGTTAGATTTGATAATATTAGTTCATGGAACTGACCAAATAAATATTTGTCCGGTGTGGCAGACTGACTCCTCGGCATTGAAATATTAATGCGATACGGACAACATAGAATTACTAGGAATTCGAATTAAATGTATAAACTGGTTGCAAAGCCAGGAAACATGAATACAATGAGTCTAACTGAGAGACACAATAGATAACACATAGAATTACTAGGAATTCAAATTAAATGTTTAAACTGGTTATGAAGCCAGGAAACATGAACACAATGAGCATAACTAAGAGACACGATAGATAGCATTCTGTGAACATTTATATACGATTTTACGTACCCTGATAATCCGATTAACTAAGTATTAGATCTGTCGGGTGTTCACAACATTTACTAGTACAGTAAAAATATGACATGACCTCACACAAATTGCAACAAAAATGATTTCACTTTTATCGCATGCCTAAATGTGTCCTCTGTGACATATAAAAAGTCTTACCCTTTCCCTGCGGGTGACGTTCTGGAACATCTTGGCAATTTGCAGCAATTTCCAGGATTTAAAAGCCTGTAAAAACCGTAAAAATCAAGTGTCAGTGGGCGGGAGCGTGAAGGGCCCACCTCCGACCCTCAGAGCAGCCAGCGGCCCACTGAGGTAGACTGTGGCTCGCGCGGGTCTCTCACTGCCTCTCACAACAGTGTTGCAGAGCGAGCGAGTGCTAATAAATAGCGGGTTTCCCGCGTTTCTATGACACCGCTGCGGGTGAACTAGGCCACCTACGAGGCCCGTTTTGGTCTCATTTTGAAGCTATTTTCGCATAGTTTTCGGCAGAATACAGTTCATTTAATGCAGATTTTTTTTTTTTTTTTTTTTTTTTTAAAGAGACAATGAACGGAGGAAGGAAAAACACAGATAAAACAAAAAAGGTCCATGTGCCTAAAGGCATCCTCCATTCATAAAATGTTTGTAACAACTGGATTTAAACTGTTATAGATTGTAAGTTTGTGGAAAGCAACTCGAGGGAAGTGAATTCCAAAGAGTAGTAGTTCTGGGGATAAATGAATTTTGATAAGCAGAAGTTCTGCATTGTGGAGGAAAAGTGTAAATTCATGGGTGCTCTCAGCTGCCCTAGTTCTACGGGGAAAGATGTGGAGACGCGGCACAATTGAAGCAAGTTCCTCGGAACAATTGCTGTGAAAATATCTGTAGAATAATGCAAGGGATGCAACGTTTTTTCGTATGGATAATGTAGGAAGGTCCTGTGTGATTGCAGGGTTATTGATTAATCTAATAGCTTTATTTTAAATTTTGTCCAACTGCCTCAATGCAACCATTCCCCTTCCAATCCACAGAGGTGAACAGTAATCCATCTAAGAACGCACATGACTTTTATATATTACGGCCAACTGCTCGTCAGTGAAGAATTCTCGAACTCTGTACAGGAGTCCCAGTTTTTTAGATGCATTCTTAGCAATGCCTCTAACATAATGTGTCCAGCTCAGGTTAGTAGTTAATGTTACACCGAGAATGTCAATACTAGGGGAAGTGGGAATATTTACATCATTAAAAAATATATGGGAGTCAGTAAGATTCTGTGGTTAGAAAATTGAATGTACTTGGTTTTCTGTGCATTAAAGGAAACTAGATTTTTTTGTCCCCATTCATTAATTCGAGAAAGGTCCTGGTTCAGAGAAATTGCAGTGTTTATTTTTTAATTTGTAAGATCGGGTTGGGTAAATGAATTGGTCAATGTGAAGGAACTGTGGAGTGTTGAGTCATCTGCGTAGGAATGTATTGGATTATGAGTGGTAGATATAAGATCATTGATATGAATGAGGAACAGAGTTGGGGCCAAAACTGATCCCTGGGGAACACCAGCATTTATTGAGTGAAATTGAGAATAAAGGCCATCTACCATTACACGTATTTTTCTGTTATGAAGATAAGAAAAAATTAGTGGAACTAATGATGCTAGGCCGTTGTGTGACATTTTCGACAATAAGGATTGATGCCTGACTCTATCAAATACCTTTGATATTATCCAGTGCTATTGTATGTGTTTCACCATGTTGGTCTGTAGCTTGGTTGATTTGATGCGTAAGAAGGCAAAGAATGTCTGCAGTTGATCGACATCGTCTAAAACCATATTGCCTATCACTGATTAATTTATTATTCTCAAAATGCTTAATTATGTGATTATTTAATATAATTTCAAAGACTTTACCAAGAGTGGAAGTTATAGCTATTGGTCTGTAGTTTGATGGATCTGAAGAAGCACCTTTTTTAGGAACTGAATGGATGTTTGCTTCTTTCCAGGATACTGGGAAGCATGAGGTATGAGTACACAGACGGAAAATGTTTGCCAATACAGGAGCGAGCACCATGGAGCAATTCTTAAGTACTATTGGAGGAATTTCATCTGGACCAGGAGCCTTATCTACTGAGAGATTCTGCAAAATAGTTTTGACATGTCTGGTGTGGATCTTAAGTGAGGGAATTTCAGGCGAATTAAAATTAAGTACAGGGACATCTTGATTTATTTCATCTAAGGTTGAGTTGGTGGAGAAAATATCCGCAAGAAGGTTAGCTTTACCTCGTGGGTCACTTACAAGATTGCCAGTCGGAGATTTTAATGGTGGAATGGATGAAACAGTAGTGAAGTTGGATTTGAATGAGTTAAGAGTAGACCAAAATATTTTGTTATCATTTGGATTATTTAGAAGTTTATTTGCCTGCTTGTGGAGAAAGTTTGATTTAGTTAGATTTAATACAATTTTGGCATGATTTCTGATGTTTCTAAAATAATTAAATGCTTCATATGTTTTTGATCTTGTGTATGCATTGTAGGCTATTGCTTTTTGTTCAGTTCAGATGCTTGATTCATTATTCAGGAGTGCCTGAATATGCCCTAAATGGCCCAAAACACTCCGCAGAGAAAGGGTTGAATATTCCAAAGGGAAAATCCTGAAATCCGGGAAATTCAAAATGGCCGCCATCTGCCCAGTGAGTTAGTGAAAATAATTATATATATCTAAAAGTGCTACAATCTAATATAATAAGAACTTTTTGGGGGTGTCGAAAGTCTCCCCAATGATCCCAATTATCATCATCATCATCATCATCATCATAATCTTCAAAACGTTATGTGCCAAGCACACCTCCACTGACTCATAGCCCCATCGGAGGGATGGGTGTGGGGATTGGTAGAGGGGTGGTTGGGGTAGGTGTTGGGGGTGGGGATGGGATGAGTACAAAGGAGTGCAAAGAAAAACAAGTAATAACAGTTCGTATGACCCTTCGAGGTTGCTCGCCTGCCACAGTACTGTTCAAAGTGCCCAACAGTATGCGAGAGTATGGGTGGGGGATGCCTATGACTTGGTGGACCTGGATGGAGCTTTCAAGATCTATGAGAAGCTTATGAATGGAACTATTTCTGCTGAAGCAGTGTGTTTGTCTGATGTTGTAGCGAGAATGCAAAATCGTCTTAAGAAGCACATCGAGTCCACCAGGATATCCTCTCAGACGTCAGGTCTCTGGGTTTAGTACATGGATATGATAGATGTCCTACGAAAATACATCAGTGGAGAGCGGACTGGAAACTGGCTCTTACATCTGCAGGCAATCCAGGATATGCTACCCTATCTGGCTGCTTCAGGACATAATCTTTACACAAAATCTGCCAGGATATATTATCTTCAGCAGATGCACAACCTCAAGACTGATCATCCTGAAGTCCATCAACATTTCAAGGAAGGATTCCACGTGATTCGACGTAGTGATCGCTTTTGGGCAGATATCTCTCCTGACTTATTCATTGAGGAGGTTCTGATGAGAAGTTTGAAAACCAGTGGTGGTCTTACTCGAGGGAGGGTGATGACAGAACAACAACGTTTATTGTGGGTACTATCGATGCCTGCCTGTGCAGAAGTAAACCAGGCAATGGAAGGACTCACAGGGGTCAACTACAACACTGGAGAGCAGAACAAGGACATAACCAAAGCAAGACAAGCCCGTGACTTGAAGGACACACTGACGGTTTACAGTTATCTACAGGAGCCAGATCCATTTGCCAGTGACCCTAGTCTGCGTAACATTGCCACTGGGGAGCATACCCTTTCTAGTGTTAATGTTAATACAGCATGGTCTGTTGGCTCTGCGATTGTCTATGGATGGACTAGCACCTACTGAATATTATGTCTTCAAGAGAAAGGATTGATCAAGATCATATTCAAGTTGACCCACAACTTCTGTTCCAGAGACTGGTCATAGCTGCACAGAAATATGATGAACTCGAGCTAGCCCTTAAATATGAACTATATAGCTATCTCCCAGCCCTGTTTTATTTCTCTCTCATGTTCCGAGGACTCGAGGAGCAAAGAAGCCAGCCCTCGCTGATGCCATTAGGGATCTTATTGGGTCTTATGCCCCACCAGATTATGTACCAGAAGGTAGCCAGTATGTTTTGGATGGTGGAGCACTTATTCACCACATTTCATGGGCCCCATGATCTACATATAAGGACATAAATGCTGCCAGTATATGGAGTTCGATTGTAATAGTACAAAGGAAATGACACAGCACAGACGATCAAAAGGGAAGATTGGTGCCACTGTGACATTTACAACAGGCATGATTGTCACAGTACAGAAGGAACAATTCTTGGCTAACAGGCATAACAAGCAGTGATGTGTTTCCATGCTAAGTGAAGAGCTGCAAAAGGCAAACTGTGAGACATTCCGTGCCTCAGGCGATGCTGACCTGCTAAGTGCCTAAAGTGCTGTGCAGTGTGTTATCACCAACAATACTGTGTTAATAGGGGATGACAGAGACCTGTTAGTTTTTCTCTGTTACTATGCTAGCCTAGACTCCCATGACCTGTTCTTTTGTTCTGAGTCAAGGAAAAGCACAAAGAAACCTCAAATGTGAAACATCAAGGCTACAAAGCAACTACCTGGTCCAGACATAATTATGCAAGCACATCCTGTTCTTGCAAGCAGTGCTTGGATGCAATACTATATCTCGCCTCCATGGGATTGGAAAGGGAGCCTCCCTCAAGAAATTCAGAGAAAGTGATATGTTGCAAGAACAGGCAGAAGTTTGTTATGCACATTCAGCTTCGAAGGAGGATGTAACAGATGCAGGAGAGAAAGCGATGGTGATTCTCTACAATGGGAAATAAAGTGACACCCTGGATTCCCTCCGATATCACCGGTTTTGTGAGAAGGTGGCATCAAGCTCAACATATGTGCAGCCAACGATCTTACCACCAACATCAGGAGCAGCAAAGTATCACAGCCTGCGCGTGTACCTGCAAGTACAAGAATGGAAGGGATCTACAGATGGACCTCATCCGTCAGACTGGGGATGGCAGAAGTGTGAGGGGGGGTTTGGGCCAGTTAAGACAACCCCTCCCAACACTCCTGAAAAGCTTCTGCGGGTCATCAGGTGCAACTGCCAAGAAGACTGCAGCACCCTGAGATGCACATGCAAAAAGAACAATAACGAGTGTAACCAGCAGGTGGACACTGCAGGGGATCCAGCTTCACTAATTCAATACAGACACCCGGTGATGAGATTGAAGATGACTTGTACGGTCGGTCGGTACGGAGATTGAAGAAGGCTTGTACAGTCACTGACGTCAGGATAAAAATGGCATATGTAATAGGATTATGATTATATTGAGGCAATTTTTTGTACTTTCCCTCCATGTGATTCCTTAAGACTTTTTTTCTCACATTTAGAATATACTAAGGATCCAAAATCCGTTGAGTTTGTTTTTGTTGCAATTTGTGTGAGGTTGACCACCACTTTTGGCTAAAATGCCTGTACTATTACGTGTATTGTGTGGGTAATCAGGCCGAACGGATATATATAAACACCTGAGTGGCAATATAGGAATATATATTACGCAGTATATATATAAATCAATCCTAGGATAGCGTTTGTATGTACTCTCGACACGAATAACGAAAGGACTAAGGTGATAATACAGATCTCGGGTAATTACGTAAATTTGAACACATGACATATCCGACAACCTTTGCAATAATCACGAAACACATAAGTAAACAAGAAGCACTTAATTTGAGTTGGAGTGTTGTAGAGATAGTAGCCTTGTAGAGATCAGACACCGTGGGGGGCAACTAAGTGCGTGGCCCATCTTGGCTTATTGCCGGTAGGCTTGGGGATAACCTCGCACAGGTAGCACTAACGTAGGGTCACTTCCGGTATAGCCCTCACACTCTATATCTCGTCCACACTGTACAGCTTGAAGGGCACGATCTAGGAGGATTTTGGCTAGCCTCCACAGAGTGTGCTGTCCTATCGAGTTGTTCACATATACTCTCCCACAGGTTACCCATGAGACACAGTGCCTCGACTTGCCTAACTCTACCCTGATTCTGGCTACGTAGTAACAAACTTTACGGAGAGTGACAAGTCGGATTCCGGAACATGAGAGGCATGGGAAATCTCGTTTTGTATTTATTGCGTGGTTGTCTAAAGCCTTAAAAATACAATGCATAAATGGTTATACGGGGAATGGTATGTTTTATTTATTTATAATTCGAGTAACTAACCTACAGCTTAGGTGTGCATAGGATAAATAATTTACAGTATTGGAGGCCTCTCTCTATTTAGAGGCCTGTGTGGAGCGGTTTGTTTGTCTTCTCGTTTGTTCGAATTGTAGACATAGCCTCACCTAGCGGTGGTAGTAATGTATGGAACCGCCAGGGTGACTGGAGAGGAATGATGGAGGTTGGTGTCTCATTTGCATATACTCTTCCTCCGTGTAGTCTAAATTGGGCCCAGGTGCAGGCGGCCATAGTTTACCTGGCGCCTGAGGGCACAAGGCAGCAAACTCTGGTGGTTGTCCTGCGCGTTTCTTCTGGAACTGTGAAAAGGGGAACTGGTGTATTTGGTTGTTGTTGTCCAGGGGAGGCTGCTTCCGGTCTCTCTTCCCGTTCCTTACGGATGCAATTTTGTACACAGGAGTTGTTGGTCCTGCGTTGATGGGAGTTGGTTTGTGGTCTTCTTAGGCGATATCTTTTCTAGCCCTGTCATCTTACCGCTAACTCCATATACCTTTCCTAATCTGAATTAAAAAAAAATAATATTAGCCATATAACAGAAAGTAAATGAGTTATATGATCTTAAATGGGTTTAACTTCATTACATAGTCGAACAAATGTGAGACTCTAGAAAGACGTATATATTGTCCAACCTCCAACAACTTTTAGAATATTACCGGAACATTTCTGTGATCTTATGCACTTGTATCGGAAACTAGACTGAAGATAGAAAAGTGATAAACTTACTTAAATAGTTTACCTCCTAAACTGTCAACCAGGTATTGACGATATATGAAGAGGGAGAATAGGGTTCGTATGGTACCAACCTTAACCCTTTGATAATCTATCTGCATTTTGGCAGTTTATTCAGGCAGTCATTAGACGATTTTATACAGCTCAGGAAAGATCTGTGTGCATCAACATTGTAAAGACTATTTGAATTAACCCTCTGACTTCCACATGCCCTTCCTAATCTGAATAATATCATCTAATAATAGCCAGAACACAGAACAGAAATAGCGTCATCATATCTTGAAATGGTTAACCAACAATAACTAACCCAAACACTGGACTGATCAAAGGGAACCATACATCACAACAATCAGCTTCCTTTCAGTGGATCATAT
This sequence comes from Paralithodes platypus, assembly GCA_032716605.1. Taxonomy (NCBI): domain Eukaryota; kingdom Metazoa; phylum Arthropoda; class Malacostraca; order Decapoda; family Lithodidae; genus Paralithodes; species Paralithodes platypus. Next base: position 10,366,516 of record CM064508.1, read on the forward strand.
GTACCGTTGTAAATTACGCTCTTTGGTGTCTTTACAGTTTTGCAATTTTCCGTTCATGTAAAACTAGGCTAACTGCACCCCCCCCCCCTCGCCCCCCCTCCCCCTTTTACAGTAAACATGTTTAGTAAAGGACACAACTATTTTATCAGACGAACATTGAAGGATAAAACATGTGATAGAATATTTAAAGTAATGTTGTATGTGTATAAGAGAGAGAGAGAGAGTGAGGCAATAGTTAGATTTTAGCAAACCAGTATACAGGGTGTCCCAGGAGGGAAGGGCATAACTTTCGGAAATAATACAACAAGGTATTCTAAGCATAAAATAGTCTATAACAAAAAGTCCAAATTTCAACCATTAAAAAGGTATTGAAGGTTTTATGTAGTGTCCTCCCCGCATCACTGTAATGGACTCTTCCATGTCAAATAGTTTCCAACTACTCCAAAGTGAGCTAATATATCTCTAAAATAACATGGTAAAATGATTGCAGAAAGATGAAGGTGTAGTAGGCACTAGGACAGCTAGGCCAGCCTTATGGGGAAATACTGAAGAAAATGCCATTTTCAAAATGCAATATCTCTATACCGGTCGAGATTTGGACTTTTTGTTATAGAACATTTTAGGCTTAGAATATTTTGTTCTATCATTTCCCAAAGTTATGCCCTTTCCTCCTGGGACACCCTGTATAAACTTAATATGTTGCTATGCTATTATTGTTCTTGGTTTATGGTGAAGCATCCACTACATTAGTGTACATTACCGTAAATCACTCCCAATACGTACTACATCACCATAACATTCACACAACCAATTGATGACCAAAGTTCTAAGTTCAAGTTTCACTGAAAACTGTCCTCCGGGACCTATTGCCAGAGTGGAATATTACCCTTGCTATAGACCATTGACTAACATAAACGTAACTACAAATAGACCTATTGCCAGAGTGGAATATTACCCTCGTTATAGACCATTGACTATAACATAAACGTTACTACAAATAGACCTATTGCCAGAGTGGAATATTACCCTCGTAATAGAACATTGACTGTAACATAAACGTTACTACAAATAGACCTATTGCCAGAGTGGAATATTACCCTCGTTATAGAACATTGACTATAACATAAACGTTACTACAAATAGACCTATTGCCAGAGTGGAATATTACCCTCGTAATAGAACATTGACTGTAACATAAACGTTACTACAAATAGACCTATTGCCAGAGTGGAATATTACCCTCGTTATAGACCATTGACTGTATCATAAACGTTACTACAAATAGACCTATTGCCAGACTGGAATATTACCCTCGGTATAGACCATTGACTATAACATAAACGTTACTACAAATAGACCTACTGTCGAATTGGAATATTACCTTCGTAATAGACCATTGACTGTAACATAAACGTTACTAAAATCAAACTTTAACCCGAGAGCGGCGCATTATTGGTAGTTCAAACCCTCCGCCAAGCGAGGATATTTTGGTTCATTCCCGCCTAAAATCGTCATTTAACCATAAATATCGCTATTACTTATTCATATGCGCCTAATTTGCGTTTAATATAAAGATATTAACATGTAACAGCAATAAAAACAAGTGGGAATAGTATTCGGGGGTTGATAAAAAACAAATTATAGCCGACCCTCCAGTTATGAAGTGAGAGACGAACGAGACGTATATCCTCTCTCTTTGAGGACTGAAGGCAGACGGAAGTCTCTCTCTCGATTTCTTTCTCTTCCCACGCTCTCTATATGTGCAGTTGACGACCTTGGAACCAGGTTGAAGATATTGGCGCGATAAATAAACCGATAAACAAGGGAATAAGAGGAAAAATAGGTGATAATTGAAAGGGGGGGGAGGGGGGGATTGGGGGAAGGAGAGTGTTTTGACATGTGGAGGAGTGCTAGTAGGTATGAAGGGGAATTATCTCACTTAATCACATATTCCTTTGTTTTGAGTGCTACTGGGGTCTTTTAAAAGGCTATTTTTAGGCCTTGGATCTTAACCCGCACTGTACCGTAGGATGTAGTAATAAAAGTCCCCAGCAGTCCCAAGTAATGTGGCAAACATGGCAGGAGAGACCACCTATCCACCTCCAAAGATGAGTTAAGACTGGCTCTTGTCACCCTTCAGTGGGTCTCATATAAGCTGAGAAGTGTTGCCAACACGGGAGCAGTGCTCAAAAGATCGTGGTAACTGGTACAGGGTTGTACAGGCAGTTTCAAGGAAAGTACATTACTGACGGATATATACGTCGCTGGGACTGGGGAGTTACTTATCTACTGACGTATATACTGTATACCGTGCTGGGATTGGAGGGGTTAAGAGACCCGTCGCCTTTCACCACCATATCCTCTTTAGAGTCTCCTAGCCGTTCCCGGGTTAACGTCCCTCACCAGTCATTATTATAATACGTTTTTGTTTCTATTTTTTTTATTACTTGGCGGTTTTGTACTTAGTTTCTTAGATCTAGGAAACTTTCTTTCAAGCTAATTAGTTGATTTCCATCAGCCAATTACCTCGAAATATTGTTCTCTAGCTTACAAACGACCATCTACAAATTGGCCAGGTTAGAATACTATGGACTATAGTGAAGAAGTGTATCTCTCTCCGGGGGGCGTTTGTGATTGGTGAGTCATAACAATGCTGTTAATACCAAGGAAACTAAGTTGAATAGGACATATAAATGTTTCTACATTACGTCAACAAAATTACAATATTTTTCAACTAATCATTTGTAGCATCTGTGAGAAAGATTGTTAATGCATTAACCTATCCATTTGAACCTTCATCAAAGATATAATATTTCTGCTAAAAATGTCCACTATTTTTGATAAGTCAATTTGATATAATGGTACTGAATGGCCTTTGCGAGCATTTATAACTCCTTGACTACTACATAATTTATATATTTCGTTTGTTGAGTAAAATCATCTGGAAATCACCACACTTTAATTGTAAATTTAAATTGTAAATTGTAAACATGAAGAAGCTATAACTTTGTCAAAAAAAGGCCTCTTCTCTCAACGGTAGTTCTCTTATATTGATGGCGTATAGCAAAATGGTTAGTGCGCTGGATTTATGTGAGTATCCTAGATTCGAGACCTGGCAGTTCCACACGTGTTCATTAATGTCATTGATTTCATTGATTAGGTTTATTTGTAAATTGACTTGTGGGTTGATGCTATTACGAATTACCAACAGTTACCCCTATCAGCATGATGGCAATTTTCTTTCTTTTATTATGGCTACCAGTAGACGATTTGTTTGTTCAGTTTGTTATTAATACACTCTGGTATATATTTTTTTAAGATAAATTTGATCATTTCGTTGCTAAAGGTCCTCTCTAAGCTGAATAAAAATTACTATCGTACTGAAGATAATAACTCATATTTGTTAAACTTCCAATATGTTCAAATAGATGCTTTAGATAGTTGCCAAAATATTAATAATATGGATACATTTCCTACAATATCACGCTTGAAACATTTAAATCATATTATATACCGTAATTATTAAATATTTGAGTCACCAAAATGGCCCCATGGTGGAAAGATGCCTAAAAGGAGAGAGAGAGAGAGAGAGAGAGAGAGCTGAAAGTATACGATCTCATACGGATGAGGAAGGAGTTGTGAGAAAAAATAACTCTTAAGCCACTGAGCCCCAGCGACGCACTGTTTGCGTCAGCAATGTAAGTAACGCTGAACCCCAGCGACGCAAACATTGCGTCTGCCACTGCAACCTCTATAACTCGGCTCGCATGGTAGGAAATGGCTTGAGAATGGTATGGGATACACCTTAGGGTGTTGTCGAACAGTGGCGTTACGCGGCAACCGCCCAGGCAGGCCGCGCGGGTGGTTGTGGGCGGATTAGTGGCGCAACTTTACCCACTTATTTCACCGCGACTTGCGACCTTATTCACTCCTGTCGTATGGGAGCCAGAGGCTTGAAATTTGTGTGAGTTACACTTTAGGATATAGGCATTACTTGACCATACTCAGCTATCCCCCAAGTCCTGACGGGTGGGTGGTCATACGGGGGAGGTGGTGAAAAACACTGTACCTGCATTTCTCCCCACGACTTTCGACCTTATTTACTCTTGTCCTATGGTAGCTATAGGCTTGATATTTGTATGGGATATTCTTTAGGATGTAGGCAATGTATGGCAACACCAAAATCTAGGTTTGTTGGGACAAGGGACATGCGTGACATAGGAAAGTCAGTTTACCCATATATCTCGCGAGTGCAACACCATGTCGGATATACCACGTCGTTACCCACGCAGGGGAATATCCCTTGACGATGCCATGGCCGTACTTGAAGAGAGTGATGTGCCTGATAGTGACACTGGATCTTCAAATGACGATTCAGAGGACGAATATAGTCCCACTTTGACCGAGATAGACGACATGCATGAGGAGGAACCCTATGTCCCCATCTCTCATCGCTACGCTATGTTACAAGAAAGGGAGGAGAGTAGCTATCGCTCCCCCATTGCTCCCCGTGACATAGTGGACTCCCCAGCAAGTGGGGAAGAGGATCATGAGGATGAGGAAGATGACCCAGACCCCATGGCCTTCCTCAACATTCCACCGTCTAATCGTAGGGCTGAGAAGAGAAGAGGTGAGGATGAGGTGGGTCAAGGTCTGACACCACACGTGCCTCGCCGTGTCCCTCCCCCGCGTTTGCCTTCACCACCACCCCACATTGCCTCTCCACTAAAATCGCCAACCCCTAACACTTTCTATGGGTTGTGCAGGGGTGCATCCATCTTAGCAGCGCAGCCATTGACTTCTTCTTCAGAAAAAACAGACGAGGATATGCCTGCCCTAGAATCATCTCCACCACGCCACCCACCCACCCCACAGACCGCCTGTTTCCCTTATCAGTCCGGGATGACTCAGCGCATTCTTCGCCCCCACTATCACCTCCCGGACCACTACCATACTCACCTGTACCTTCACCATCACCGCCTGCGTCGCCACAATGCCCTGATAGTGCTCAACGCCCTATCAGCATACGTGGGCGTGGCCGAAGAGGTTCTAAAGTGACCATAATACGACGCCCCACCCCTGGCGGTGCGAGAGCAAGGGCTGGGTCGGCTCGACCAAGGCCGAGGTTGAGGGCAGGGGCAAGAGGCAGGCCAAGAGGCAGGGCAAGGCCCTCCCGCCGCCCTGATGGTGACTCCCCTCCTGACGACTCTGGCGACAAAGGTGCCGCTCAACCCGACGTGTGGGATTGGGTTGATGGAGTAAACTTTGTGCCCACCGACTACAACTTTGTGGGCGCTGGGATTGCCGGCCCTACGCTCCGAAACCAGGGGCGCCAGACCACGAGACTTGACATCTTCCTGCAGTTTTTACTACAAATCTCGTGGCTCTAATTGTTGACCAGACCAACTGGTACAATTATTATTTAATGGCTAGGAAGGAGCAGCTAAAATATTCTGCAAGGCTGACATGGTCCACCCTAGATGCCTCAGAGTTTTACACATTCTTGGCCATTGTCATCCTGATGAGGGTCATAAAGAAATCCTCCATAAATAAGTACTGGTCCTGGGATCCTCTCGTCCGAACACCTATTTTTGGTCAAATAATGAGCAGAAATTGGTTCACGGCCATAATGGGGAACCTACATTTCAGTGACAGCCTGGCAGCCCACACCAAAAATCAAAGTCAACCAAGAGCAAAACATAAACTTTATTTGTATGTAACATGTGTGATGCACATTAATAAAAGGGGATGTGTCGGATGGTTGAAAGCCACAGTTGCTCGCACGTTTGGGGCTAGCAACACGTATTATGAAAAACATGCATCCTCCTTCATTCACTGTCCCCCCCTTCACTCACTCAACCCCACAATTTGCCGGAGGATAACAGGTTTTTCACAATACGTAGACGGAGGTCTTTTAAAAAAAACAAAAAACAAGAGCAATGAAGGACCCCATAGCAAACGACATCGATATGGCCTGAAGACCTTCATGATGTGTGACTGTCAAACAGGTTACATGCAGGACCTAATTATGTATATGGGCAAGAAAACAGAATTGGTGGATTCGAGGACATACAGAATTTCTGGGGCCGTCGTCATCACCATGATGGAGGGCTACTTGGACAGGGGCCACAAACTGTACCTGGACAACTGGTACACCAGCCCCTCCCTTGCCAAGTTCCTGCGTAGCCGCACTACAGGAGTCTGTGGCACCATCAGGAGGAATCGGATCTTCATGCCCAAACTACCACCCAGACGGGAAAAGGGCTCAATCATATATAAGCAGGCTAACAATGTCCTCATGTTGTCCTGGATGGATAACCGGGATGTGAACGTCCTCACAACAGTCCACCGTCCCATCTTCCAAGACAGCAGACGTTGTCACAGAGCAACTGGCGAAATTATCAAAAACCTTTGGCCATCTGTGATTATAACATCAACATGCGGCTGGTGGACAAATCAGATGCTGTCATCTCGTCAGTAGAGTGTGCGAGGAAGAAGATGAGGTGGTAAAAGAAGTTATTCTGCTACCTCCTCGATATCACCCTCTATAACAGCCACATCCTCAACGTAACAATCACTGGCAAGCAGGAAACGATGGAGAACTTCTGCATCGAGTTGTCCAGGGAGATGTTGAGGGAATACATGACTGCCCCCCACGCCCAGCAACCCCCCGCCCATAGACGGCCAGCAGCAGAAGAGATTGCCAGGCTGACACAATGCCACTTCCCTGAATATGTGCTGCCCACAGAACACAATGAAAACCACCGAAGACGGTGTCATGCGTGCCGGAACATGACACAGAGAGACACAGTGAGATCAGATACCAGGTATATGTGCCGAGAATGTGGTGTTGCACTGTGTTTCCCGGACTGCATCAGGGATTATCACACCCTTGAGCATTTCTAAAATAGTGTACTCAAAGACTGCTATAAATGACGCTATGAAATGTGAAGTGTGTGTATAAAAACCAAGTGTAAATAATAAATATATACAAAGTGCCGAACACAATATGTAAGTGATATTGACACTCAAATATACGTAAAACAGTGACGGACACCAATAAGTGTAAATATAGCATATTTCTAAGTCAAAAGTGCGTAAAACAATGTGTGAAACCCATATTATAACTATAAAACATACGATAAAGTATAAACTTAATAAAGAGGGGGAGTGAGAGACACAGACAATGACAGTGAAAGTGGTGTGGGCGCGTGTCGGTCAGCTGGGTGTGTGTACGTATGTGCGTTCTGTTATTGTCTGAGACCATGATGGCCGCCAGTCTCCATGGCAACGGGGACGCGCTCTGATCTTGCCACTCGTGAGCACTTATAAAACTTATATCTAAGCACTTATCACACTATTACTTCACTTATAATGACAATATGTGATACATGTTGGTAGTATATGAAGTATGGAGGCACACATGATGCTCGGGTGGTGTAAATAACCGTCACTCGAAAACTGGACGCATCGTACATCTGCCATGCTGCCGCGCTCAGCTGTGGCTAGCCGGGCGGGAGCTTTGAAGGCCTCCCGGCATCAGCTGATGTTTGAGGCTGCCACTCCCCCCCCCCCCCCCCCCCTCCCCCCCCCCTCCCCTCCCCCCCCCCCCCCCCCCCCCCCCATACGACCCCCAAATGACCGAGGTGATTTTTGTTGTTTTCATTTCTCACCTATTTAAGCCACTTAACCCTTCCTCCCCAGGCTGTCTTACCAAATGACGGTCGCCCCTACCCGGGCTATATGGCTGAAAAACGCCTAGGTCTAGGCTACCGTATTTATGTTTATTTTCACTACTAGAACTTTCCCACTCCTCTATAATCGTAGTGCGGTTTTCAATCTGTATTTTGGCATTGAGTAGAGCTCTGTAAGTCAACTGGTTCAATTGTGATGACGATTTCAGTGGAGCCAATATTGCAGAGATGTTGCCAATATGGGGGGCTTTTTAGACACTAATTTCGTCATGACATCAGAACAATAACATTGAGGAGTCTTCTCCTTCTTGTTTTGGGAGGTGCGGTGACAAACGCTTGGGTTTGTTGACATACGTCGTACGCACGGCGTTCGGACCAAGCTTAATTAGGCTATTAAGCTCATGCCTTAGATAAGGCATACCGGGTAGCGGCCCTTCTTTCGTGCTGTCCTTACCTAAGACAGACCGGGTAGGAAGGGTTAAGAAAAAGAAAACAAGGCCAAATCGGCAGGTCTCTCGATGTACATTTATTTATAATTAGCTGGTGCTCAGTGGGTTAATTTTAAGACACTCGACAACATAACTGAAAAACAAGTCAGACGCAGCAAACAAAACAGTAGTTATTGTAACGAAAATATTATCCAAACGGAGATATCTAATTAATACAAAATTAATCAAATGTGTCGCTCACATCCATACTAACCTGAATGTACTAGTTTCCATCGTAAACAACATGAACACGTCGTGGTATAATGAAATGATTAATGCATTTGAAAATAGATACCATTTGAAAATATACACAATATTGCAAATAGATAAGAAATTGGATTGTTGAGATGTACCTCTCTCGAGCCTTTTACTGTGTTGCCCTATTCTTCTACTATAAACCTTACGAAAGGTCTGTGTAGTCTGAGTATCTGTGTAACTTTGTGTAACTCGTTCTTTATGTGCGTGAACATTATTAGTGTTATTTCCATTTTCAGTATAAGTAAACTTAGCCTCCTTGTAACATTGTTTCCCTATCGTTTCTAAAGCTCTTATATTGTGTTTGAACAAACATTCATCTATCACCAATTGAGCAGGAAAATACCCAGGAGAGGCCCCATAGACATGTGCTAAGGAACTAATTTTGCTTGAACTCAGATTTAATTTGTCGGACTTCTCGCACTGTTTGTGTTTGTGTCTCACCTACACAGAGAGTTATCAAGCTAGGTCTCACAAACACCTCCTTCTCCTATTCATGTCACTACACTAAACAATCACACCACAGTGCTTTCCAATAAACCAGAACAAAAAGTTGATAATAGTGACCATTAATCTTTCAACTTTGGGGGAGACACTTGTTACAGGCACATTTGCCTTTTGTCTGCTTCAGACACATAGAACAAAATATATATAGTTCAGTTTATAATTCGGCACTGCTAGTTGATCAGTTCCAATATTCCTTAATATAAACTCTCCAAGGATCCTTCCAGTATAAAGTAACATCAAAGGCCCCAGGCTACTCACCATCATCATTTAAAGAATAACGTAAAGGTTCTCTTACCCAATTAACTAGTCAATCTGGAAGGCTAAATTAAATACTGGTGACCAAAATTGAGCCCGTGAAGACAGATACACACAGACAGTTTAGCGATGAGGTTCCTCATAATAATTAACCCACTGTACTAATTAAACCACAGTATGATGATCAACACGCATTTTGACAGTTGACTTTTGTTTTGTTTTCAATATTCCAACTACTCCCTCTCGGGCATAGGCTGATAGCCTTAACACTCTACCGCTGAACTTGGTGAGGCCCGTGAGGTCTTGCTCCAGTCTAGGGAGTGAGACATGCGAAGCTTCACGGCTCGAAGCAACTCCATCTCTGAAGCTGCTCCACCTCTGTGCTTCACAGTCTCATTACCCAGGCTCGGACCCGCACTCTCAGAACGCCACCTATTGAACAATTAACTCACTAGGCATTGCCCCCCTGTAGCGTATTTTTGAATATGGGAATATTTTATACAATGCTATTTAATCAAGGAACAAATGAGGGTATTTATTTGGCATTTCGGTGTGCTGTGGTAATGCACTGATACTAGGTACAGCACAAATTCCATCCCAATAATATCTTCCCATTGACATATTGAGATTCGAACCTGGGTCCATTGGATTACCAGTCCAGTGGAAAGACCACTCCGCCACACCTCCCCTATCGTTAGGCGATTTTATACAGTTTATGAAGGCTGTGTGGGAATTAAGAGTGAAGATTGTCTCAATTATCCTTCTGACTTCCATATACCCTTCCTAATCTGAATATCATCGTTTAATAATACCCAGAAAACAGACACAAATGCGTATTGGATCTTGAAAGCGTTAAGTCGGTGTCACGCGAGGAATGTTTGACCTCTGCAATACGATGATGTCCTTTACCAATTTATCATGAGTATTATTATTCGATTTTGTTCAGTTTAACCTTGGGTATCTGTTACTGTTTCTATATCACACGCCCAATAAAATGTGTGATGACAACTCGAATACAATATTTAATTGGCGTCATATTACTGAAGGTGTAGTGGCATTTTATTGAATCCACTGAATCTGAGTCGACATTTTCTGTGCTGGAGTCATTATCTAACTATGTTCAACTAATATGTGACGCATTTTGATTATAGGAACCCAATATTGGAGCAAAGCCATATATTAAACCATCAGTAAGAAGCATAGTTATATGAAAAACTAGGTAAATCAAAGCTGATACTCAACTAAAACTGCCGTGTGACAGAAGTTTAAGTGTGGGAAATGGACTGTGAAGGGTGGAAGGAGGATGAGGGGAAACGAGGAATGACAACTTTAAATTAAGACTGCGATGTGTTAAAGAGGGTGTGAAGAATGGGAGGCTACTGTATATAGAGCAACATGTATAGACTCATACCAGGGGGGTAGTGGACGACTGCAAATGAAATCGCTGAGGAGAAGGGAATAGTCGGAAGAGAAGGAGGGAGCGGAAAGAAAGTGGAGGAACAGAACTGGGATATTCAATACAAGGCAAGTAGAGAGAACATTCATACAAAGAAAGACATTCAAGGAGGCGCACATCAGGGGAAAACTTGCTGAAGGAAGACTTTGTGGAGAAGAGAGAGAGAGAGAGAGAGAGAGAGAGAGAGAGAGAGAGAGAGAGAGAGAGAGAGAGAGAGAGAGATTCCCATCCCAATAGCAAATCATCAGAATGAGCTGAACATGTTATGTCTTCGCTGATATATACACAAAATATCAACGGCACCAATTACAAGTCATATAAACCACAGAAATAACCCAAACAAAAGACCAAACAAAACTATACCACCAATAATCCAATTGTTAGTTCATTTCCCCTGCTCCCTCGTCACTTATATACAACAAATGAGCTTATACATGATCAGATCCTTCCAGCAATAACATTGTTAAGGATGTGAAGGGAGAGATATTGTGTGAGAGTGAGGCGTGAAGAGGGCCACAATTCATGAATAGTGTATTTGTTATTCATGGAGGGAAAGGAAGACGATATAAGCTCTATAATAGCCAGGTAAGATCTGGGATGGAGAAGTGATGAAGGGTGGTGAAGTGATGATTAAGGTGGTGAAGTGTTGAAGTGTGCTGAATTGATAGCATTGTATGATGATGAGGTAATTATGTGATGGAAGATATATAAAAATCTGAAGGACGAAGTGGTATTGAGTGGTGAGATAATTATGAGTTTAGGTGATCAACGACAAGTTAAGTGGTAAGGGGTAGAGAGGTGATGAGTTGCCTGTTGATTAAATGTGAGGTGATGACAGATTAGTTATGTGATGATGGGTGGAGTAAGTCTTTATTGATATATATTTTGTTCTAGCTACTGGCAGGTGATAATAACCAGCTTAAGAGTACCCTCTATGATTAAGAGCTTAAACCCTCTCAAGTCCTTGACGTAATGTTGAGCCTATTGGGGATACTTTAAAGCCTTTGTTACCGTCAGTGGTATTTATAAACCTTTAGTTTATTTACTTCAACCTACCATAATAGTAACTTACCTATTTGAAGTTGTATCGAACCTAAACAAGACAATACCAAGCTCTGTTATATCCCACATACCTCAAAACGTGCACTAACATATTCAGATATCCATATAGGTGTATTGTTATTATAGTCCACGATTATACAACCAATAGATTCAATTAGATAATTTAGTTAGCCAATCTATGGTCGCTAGAAATGGCCCACTGGTTGAGTTGTCCGGTGAGTCTCTTAACCCCTTTTGTACCGGCGACGTCTCTTTCCTTTTAAACTAGCTATATACAGGGGATTTTGTGCAGTTTAAGAAGGATCTGTGGTAAAGAAAAGGGTTAAGTTAGACAGTTCGAAGCCTAGCTGTTAATACCTTGAGGCGCTTTTGAAACTGAATAAAATCGTCTAATAGTAACCAGAATATAGTTAAAAGGACGTCGCCGGTATGGAAGGGGTTAAAGAAACGAAGAGTGTAGTGTGGAAGGCTGGGAGAACAAGGATAATGGATGGAGAAGGGTAAGAATAAGGGAGATGGTGATGATGGTATTGGTAGGAGAGAGAGAGAGTGTGTGTGTGGAAAAGAGAGAGCAGACACTAATATAGACACTCACATTCAGTCACGCACACATAAACATTACGGTAAATGCGTTACTCTGTTATAGTTGGCTAATATATATATATTGTTACGGCCCTACAGCGCTGAACCCAAGAGATTACAATTCAAACACTGGCAACAACGACATGCAGTTGCGATCAGAAGGCAAACAGGATTATTATGATAAATAATGGAGAAGGATGATATCAAACCCCACTAATTTTCATATTAATTATATTACTATTAACTAGGGAAAACGAACAGGTTGATAGGCAAAATAATTCAGTTAATCAAGGCAAAGAATGATATTTGGCTAAGCACCGAGTGAAGGCTTCGAGTAAATGCACTCGTTACAAGGAAAGAACGCTACACAAAAAGAACATTTGAAGACAACGGTTAATCAACACTTAGCACACTGAATAGTAAACTGGATCACACTCAATTACAGACCGATGTATGATACCACACATTATCACCACGGAGCTACACACTAACACAACCTCACGGACATTTAATTAACATTGATTGACAAGCTGCCGTACTCAGATAATTATCGCCAGATAACGCTCGGACGACGTGTGCCCTCAAGAACATGAGTTAGTGTTCGTTACACAATACACAACACACCAAAACACACAGAGCCCCTCACAACACTAGGGCTCGTTACACATACACAATAACGCACCTATGCTGTCTCATCTCCCCTTCAAAGGACAAAACAGAACACTCACTTACTTTGTACTGACTCACAAACTAGGAGACAGCCTGTCACGCATGTCCAGGGGTGAACCCAGACCAGACTGGAGGGGAGCACTTCTCCACCCGTCCAATGGAACGCTCGGGCACACACTAACCTACCACTCTTCCCTCCCCACATTCATATCTTCAGTAAGCCCTAACTTTCGGCAAGAAAATGGAGTCACACTAGACTTATAACGGAGTCACATGAAATATCAGATAAAGGCCTCCTGTTGTCGTAAAGCTGGACTTTCCCACGGCTCCATGTCCACGCGGGCAGGTGGGTGGAGGTTCCCAGGCTCGTTGTTTGCGTTACTCGACACCGCTGCTATCGGGGTAGATTAAATTCGGATCGCCTCTCTCTCTGCTAGCTCCTTACTGCCGTCTGCCTCCTCTCACACCCTCCCCCTTAAAATTAAATTTGTGGCGACAAATTTAAGCATTCACAAACCTTTTTATATGCGGGACAGGTGGTCAGCAATGACATTACATTTCCCTGGAATATTAATGATACTGAGGTGGTACTCGTGCAAGAACAAACTCCACCTCGCAAGCATTATGAACAAAGTTAATATTCTTGCTGTCACCAGACACAGGATGCTTTACTTTATGATCATCACCTAGCAAAGAGACTGCACCTGTCCCTAAATCACTTATATCCTCAACCAGTTTGAACTTGGCACACCCCACATGCCCAATACATTCCTTAATTCTAGGCAAAAGGTAATTGTCACTCTTGGTGATCTTATTGACTTTCTTAACATCAATGCAAAACCCTGCTGACCCACCTGGCTTATCTATGAGAGTGACAGTGAAGGACCATTCACTCTGGCGTGGCTCTCTGATGTCTCGTTGCAACTCGTCGTCGACCTCCTGGCGCGTCACCTTGTCTCTATCGGGGTTGACTTGGCACGGCCGCAGCTTGACAGGCTCCACATCCGCCACGCCCACGTCACATTCCATCACCATTGTCTGGCTTGAAGCATTCCGGGGGACACTCCCCAACATTTCCTCTGCTATACAATTAGGAGGATCATTTTTGTGCATAGGCAATTCATTGAATACACCATACATCGAACCATTTCCTGCAGCCTCCTTCACTCTCACATCAGGCATGTTCTCGTCACCTGAGACACCACCATTCTCTCTCACACCATCATTTAGCAAGAATAATTTATCTAGCCCCACCTCATCAGGGCCCTCAAACACACTTTGTACCCTTGCAACACCACTCTCTTTCGCCATTGCCACATTCATCTCATTATTTTTATGAGACATGGGCCCGAACACAGTACATACAGGAATTGCAGCTGGTACCTTCTTCAGCTCTCCCGTTGCAGCACAATCAGTAGACCTGGAAACAATTATGGGAGAATTACTCACCTTCCTGCCCGCTAAATCATTTCCTAACAAAAGGTCAAATCCAGGCACTGACAATTCATTCATCAGTCCTACCGTCACCATTCCATTCACGAGCTCACTTCTCAGCTCAACAGTCACGAGGGGTACAGACATATTACCCCCCACACCATGAATGAGGATGCTTTTACCCTCATGCACACATTTCCCAGCACCTTCGTTTTCATGAGCATTTGTGATGCACCTGTAACTCTCAAGATGTTCACAGGCTTAACTTCATCATTCTTAGGAACAAATCTATATGACACAAAGGCAGCAAATGCATCATCCCTCTTTCTCTTCTACTTCTTCTCCTCTTCCCCATTCACACAGACTTTTCTCAGGATGGACATCTGAGCTACGGATTTAAAGTCTCTCATGTACTCAGCTTTACTGTTATCTGCCAGAGGCCTCTCCCTGCCAGAGGCCTCCCAGCCCTTGCGCCTCTGTTTAAGGAAACAATCACGTTCCACGTGACCAGCTTTATCACAGTAGGAACACGCCACCTCTCTCCTTTCTTCCCTCTTACTTCCGACATTGGTAGGAGAAGCAGTGGGCTGCCATGGCTTTTCATTCCATTTTTGAGGTGAAATTTCCGGCGCCTGGTCGGTAACACTTGTCAGTGGTCGGTGACCTTGGTGACTCAGGGTGGCGGTGGTAATTGCTCCCTCTACTGCTGCATGCTCCACTGTCTGGACCTATTTTGCGCGTTACGACATATTCATCAACGAGTGTGGCAGCCTTCTCGGGATTCAGGGTACCTTTCTCTAGGATACGTGAAGCTACGTCTCTGTGTATTGTTCTACAGAAATCCTCCAAAAGAAAGAGCTCAAACATTTTCTCATAGTTACCTTGAATATCCCGAGAACGCAGCCACCTGTTTAGTTCCTTTTTCTTCTCATAAATGAACTCCACATGCGTCAAATGACCAGGTTTATAGTGATTCCTAAACCGCAAACGGTAAGCTTCAGGCACTAATTTGTAGGCACATAGAATGGTCTCCTTTACAGTCTCATAATCGCCACTTTGAGCCACGGAAAGAGCATTGTAGGCAGCAAGAGCCTTTCCCTTTAACCCACTTTGCAACAAGAGAGCCCATTTATACCTAGGCCAGTCCATGTTACTCGCGACTTTCTCAAAAGCCAAAAAATACCCCGTTGGATCTGCCTCACTAAACGTTGGCACCATACGAACGTGCTTGGTGACATCAAACACCCTGCCACCCCCCTGCTCGTGCCGTGTCCCACTAGTCCCGTTAGCACACTCGAGTTTCCTCTCCTCCAATTTCAGCCTCGCCCATTCTGTTTGTTGTTTTGCTTGTTCGGCTTGGTGTTTGGCCTGTTCGGATTGGTGTTTGGCCTGTTCGGATTGGTGTTTGGCCAACTCCAGTTGCATTCTGAGCAACTCTACCGGGTCGTTTGTGTTCTGTACCGATTGTGATTGTTGTGTGTCTGTTACAGTCTGCACCCCATCTGCAACTAACACATCCCTGGTGGCATCTAACCCATCCCTGGTGGCAGAATCTAGCCCCAATCTATCTAACACCCACTCCAATAACTCCGCCTTAGTGTCAGCGACTACGTTATCAATATCCAACTTGTCCGCCACTTGTTTAAGCTCCTGCCTAGCAAGACTAGAGACATTTTCATATGTGGGATCTGAGTCAAGAAACCTTTCTATGTCCTCATCGCTTATAAGAAACATCTTGGCCTGTTTTAATTGATCCGATTAAATAAAAAACAAAATCGAATTCATGTACCAGAAACGAGAGATGAGTAGCAATACAGTACACCAACAAATCGTCTGAGTTGTGATTCAGTGAAAAGAAAAACAAAGATTTTTTAAAAGTGCTCAAGTTCGAGTCCCGGTGAACAGTCGTGAACAAAAAGACAAGTCCCTAGTGCGGGTACAAGTTCGCTAGATCCTAAGCAAGGTCGCCAATTTCTTGTTATGGCCCTACAGTGCTGAACCCAAGAGATTAAAATTCAAACACTGGTAACAACGACATGCAGTTGCAATCAGAAGGCAAAAAGGATTATTATGATAAATAAGGGAGAAGGATGATATCAAACACCACTAATTTTCGTATTAATTATATTACTATTAACTAGGGAAAACGAACAGGTTGATAAGCACAATAATTCAGTTAATCAAGGCAAAGAATGATAGTTGGCTAAGCACCGAGTGAAGGCTTCGAGAAATTCACTCGTTACCAGGAATGAACACTACACAAAAAGAACATTTGAAGGCAACGGTAAATCAACACTTAGCACACTGAATAGTAAACTGGATCACACTCAATTACAGACAGATGTATGATACCACACATTATCACCGCGGTGCGACACACAAACACAACCTCACAGACATTTAATTAACATTGATTGACAAGCTGCCGTGCTCAGATAATTATCGCCAGATAACGCTCGGACGATGTGTGCCCTCAAGAACACGAGTTAGTGTTCGTTACACAATACACAACACACCAAAACACACAGAGCCCCTCACAACACGATGGCTCGTTACACATACACAATAACGCACCTATGCTGTCTCATCTCCCCTTCAAAGGACAAAACAGAACACTCACTTACTTTGTACTGACTCACAAACTAGGAGACACCCTGTCACGCATGCCCAGGGGTGAACACAGACCAGACTAGAGGGGAGCACTTCTCCACCCGTCCACTGGAACGCTCGGGCACACATTAACTTACCACTCTTCCCTCCCCACATACATCTCTTCCCTAAGCCCTAACTTTCGGCAAGAAAATGGAGTCACACTAGACTTATAACAGAGTCACACGAAATATCAGATAAAGGCCTCCTGTTGTCGTGGGGCTGGACTTTCCCACGGCTCCATGTCCACGTGGTCAGGTGGGTGGAGGTTCCCAGGCTCGTTGTTTGCGTTACTCGACACCGCTGCTATCGGGGTAGATTAAACTCGGATCGCCTCTCTCTGCTACCGCCTTACTGCCATCTGCCTCCTCTCACAATGTATATATATATATATATATATATATATATATATATATATATATATACTGTATATATATATATATATATATATATATATATATAAACTTTTATGTTAAGGATGTTAGAAGTCAGAGAGTTAATTGGTATATAGTTTACTTCTCTATTCCCATAAAGCCTTCTAAAGCTGAGTATACTGTATAATTATGTTTATTGATAGCCAGAGCGAACTGTTTAAACTTGTCAAAATCCTAAAGCGGTTAATCAATTCCCAAGTATATATATATATATAGATATACATATATATATAGATATATTGTATGTGATGGTACAAAAGGTTAATAATCTATTCAACTAAGCCAATTAATGTTGAAGCTTGTACAGTACATCACACTCCTTGCTCTCCCTCTAAGCTTTGTCGTAATCCCCGTCTTTCTGTATTTCTCCCTCGCTCTTTCGCTCTCTCTTCCGTCTTGTTACATCTTCACAGCTCTTATATTTTCACTTGGTCCCCTCCTCTTCCCTCGTTCCGTCTTAAAGTCTCGTGGAGCTTGTCTTACGAATTTAATATTTATTAAATGTGCTGCACCGTCCTCTCTCTCCCTCCTGGATTGAAGACTGGTTCGCACGGGCTTTTTCCGGGCAATTATTCTCTGGCAACTAATATCTGGATTCCTTAGAATATGGCTTATATACAGTGTATATATATATATATATATATATATATAATTATATATATATATATATATTATACCGGTATATATATATATATGTATATATATATAATTATATACCGGTATATATATATATATATATATATATATATATATATATATATATATATGGTGGTGAGATAGTGATCGAATGGGTATGGAAAATGTGCAAACTAGCATGGGAGAAGGAGAGTGCACCCGATGACTGGAAGACTGGCATAATAGTCCCCCTATATAAGGGCAAAGGGGAAAGAGGAGTGTGTGGTAACCACCGAGGAATAATATTATGTCTTCTAAGCGTAGTAGGGAAGGTATACAGTAGGGTAGTGATTGAGAGAGTGAGAGTGAGAACAGAGAAATGGATAGGCGACGAGCAGGGAGGTTTTAGGAAGGGAAGAGGACGTGTAGATCTGATTTTTACCCTGAATTGTGTTGTGGAGAAATATCTGGAGAAGAAACAAAAGGTGTATGTTGCCTTTATGGACTTGGAGAAGGCCTATGACAGAGTGGATAGAGAAGGTTTGTGGAAAGTACTTAGAATATACGGAGTAGATGGCAAGTAGCTGAAAGCAGTGAAGAGCATGTATGAGGGTGCAAGGGCGCAGGCAGTACGTCTGGAGAATGAGCAGAGCGAGTTCTTTGACCTGAATGTTGGTTTGAAACAAGGGTGTGTGATGTCCCCGTGTTTGTTTACTGTATATATGGATGGAGTCATGAAAGAAATACTATCAAGAGCAGTGGATGTTGGTGTATCGCTGAAAAGGGAGGGAATTGAGTGGAAGCTACCTATACTGCTGTTTGCGGATGATACAGTTCTGATGAGTGATAATGAATGGGAGTTGCAGGGTCTGGTAAATGGGTTTGGAACAGTGTGCAAAAAACGGAATTTTGAAGGTAAATGAGGGGAAGAGCAAGGTTATGGTCTTCGAAAGGGGTGAAGGCACAGAGTGTGAGGTGAAGCTGAACGGTCAGGCTATGGAGATCGTCAACTCTTTTAAGTATCTGGGCAGTGTGTTGAGTAAAGATGGGACTATGAATGAAGAAGTGCGGGAAAGGGTACAACAGGGGAAGAGGGTTGTAGGAACGCTAAAAGCAGTAACAAGAAATAGAGTGGTCAGTATGGAAGTGAAGAAGTCCTTACATGACAGTGTGGTAATCCCGACACTGACTTACGGAAGCGAAGCATGGACGTTGGTTGAGAGACTCAGACCAAGAGTGAGAGCAGTGGAAATTAATTACTTAAGAAGTGCGTGCGGAGTTACATGGAGGGATAGACAGACTAATGAGGAAGTAAGAAGGAGGTGTGGTGTGGAGGTAGATGTGCTGGAAAGTGTGAAAAGGAACAACTTGAAATGGTTCGGCCATATGGAACGTATGGAAAGCGAGAGAATGACTAAGAGGGTGTACGAGAGCGAGGTGGAGGGACAGAGAGGGAGAGGTAGACCAAATGAGAGGTGGAAGGATGGAGTGAGGAAGTACATGAACGAAGGCGGTGCTGGTTGTGGGAGGGGCGTCGACTGACTGGGGCACCTCTTCATGGGGGCGGTTCGTTCGTGGCCACCCCTTCGGGGATCACAGCGTCAGGAAATAGATAGATAGATAGATAGTTTCTCCTTTCCTCATTGCTTTAGGTAAAGAAAAACAAGTATATCAGCTGTGAAGGCAGAATATGTATATGTTGGGATTACATTTTGTTTTCGTAATTATAGAAAATAATCTGGCAGCAAGGGCAAAGTTACATGATATTACTATACGGAAATATGAAAGGCACCTTCTCCCTATTTGACAAGCACTACTTTAAACGTGGACTGCCACATGTATGTGTTGATTTCATTAACTGAGTTAAGGAGTAAAGTCGTTTGGTGGAGGCAACATAATAATATGGTAAGATTAAGACCAGAGTCATCCATGAGGCGCCAATTATAGCTTCTCTATTTGAGTGAGGACGGATCCCTCCTATTTCTAGATGTGCTTGTCAAACAGAGGGAAGGTTCCTTCCATACTTCTGTATACGTCAAAGCATCTAACCCTGGACATTGCCTTAATGGTCTGAGTGAATACCCACAAAGGAATAAAGACTCTACCAACAGTGCATGCATAAGAAGAGCATTTAGCCACTGTAATGGGTGGCACGCAGTACACTCAGAACTGGAAAAAGCCTCTCAGATCCTAATAAACAATGGCTTTGCAAGTAAGAAGATTGAGAGTCACCAAATATGGTATAAAACCGGAGTTTTTTCCAACAACCCAGACTCCACTGCCGAAAACTGTATCAATATGTACTATAAATCCTTCTTCTCAACGGCCTATAAAGAAGATGAAAGGATCATGCAACAGATCATCAAAAGGAACATCCAACCTACTGAAGCTAACGCCAGAATCAACCTAATGATTTACTACCAGAACAAGAAGACTTCAAACCTCCTTCTGAAGAATAACTCCAGGCAGACCTACAATGATCTTAAAAAATATAATTTCATCTATAGGTACACCTGTAAATTTTGGGACTGTGCAACCCATCCTTCCACCTATATTGGCATGACAACCATGAAGTTATCACGTCGGTTTTCTTACCATTTATCTTCAGGAGCCCCTAAGACACACCACAGAGATGAACACCATGCGACCTTGAAGAGAGAGATCTTGGTGGAGAACACAGAAATCTTAGCAAACAATCAAGATCAAATAAGGTTGCCCATCCTAGAAACTCTTTTCATAAAAGAATTATCCCCAACTTAAATACAAAACCCGAAGATCTGTAAGCCCTTCCCAGCATGAAAAGAACCTGTCTTAATAAAGTAGGCAGAGCTATTGATGAGGTCACAGTGGCCAGCCAATGAGAGGGCTACTAATGAGGTAACATCAGCCAGCCAGCCACCTCACGGCTAGTCAATCAGAAGCCTTAAAAAACAGATCACTTTCCAAATGTAGGGTACCGGTATATAAGCTCTTTACCTGAGAACGCGTTCTAGCTAAATACCATGTATATAAAATTCTATGATACCACCAAATTGACTTTTGGAGATCATCAGCCAACTTCCTACGGCAGGCAAGAATGAGAACAGATGGACAAAAAGAGAATAGATAGACAAGCTCTGTAACAACCAACTTGCCATAACTTTCAATGAAATATGCTTGAGAGAATATATCCTGCCCATATATACAAAGAATCACTCTCTCTCTCTCTCTCTCTCTGTATATATATATATATATATATATATATATTCTTTAATACATACGAGGTTGAAATAAATGGCAATTTCTGCGTTGGAAATGTTATTATTCATAGTTTCCAGGTCTCTGATGAGTTTTCGCTGGGTGGCAGGAAGTAGATGAAGGAGATGAGTGAAATTCATGGTGGTACAGGGTTACATTAATGTACATGATGATACAGGATATACGACGCGTTTCACTGGAAAACCAGCATTATCAAGTAAGGATAGAATGATATAAAAGGTAAACAGGAAGGGTATATATAGAGGGTGGAGGATCAGAGGAGACGAAAATCAGGGGGCAAAAGTCTGCTATTGGTGGAGGGGTATTCTAGGAGAGAAAGATAGAACCACTTCACGCATGCGCACTGGATGCGGGATGGTGGTCGGTTGGCGGGGTCGAAGCTGATTGGCTGCGTGTCGAGGGGCGTGGCCTAAGTTGCGTAGTACGTGTGGCGCCTGCAGAAGTAGCTGAAGGAGGTAGCGCGGGGGGCGAGGGGGGGGGCGTTAGGTCCTGTAGGAAAGTGCCTTTTGGCAGAAGGAAGGATCTGAAGGTCCAGAGTTTGGTTGTTGATGTTGGGATGTAAGGCTTGGATATATAATGCTTCGTGTATAGGTAATCTCCTTGGGTCACTTT
Organism: Paralithodes platypus; assembly: GCA_032716605.1. Lineage (NCBI taxonomy): Eukaryota > Metazoa > Arthropoda > Malacostraca > Decapoda > Lithodidae > Paralithodes > Paralithodes platypus. The sequence continues at coordinate 10,388,486 of CM064508.1, forward strand.
CTTTATCGAGTATGGTGGTGTGTTTCTCTAACTCGTTGCGTGTGAGGTGGGGGTGGTTAGGGGTGAGATAGTGGTCTTTGATGGCTCCAGCCTGAAGGTACAAAGAAGTACAAAGGAAATCAAGCAACAACAGGTCTAGTGACCCTTCTAGGCTGCTTGTCCTCCAAAACACTGAGGATCAAGTGTCCAAACAGTGGTTTAGAGTGGGTAAGGGAACATTGGAAAGGGAACTACTGCCCTGGAACTAATGTCCGTGGCAGGACTACGAAGTTAGTAGGGGACATATGGGTTAGTAACTGAGGGGAGGATAAAATAAAGTTATTCATTTACAAACGCAGTCAGTCGCGGGTTTAATGCGAGATATTTGTCTAGGCGGAGTTTAAATGAATCAAAGGTGCTGCAGTCTATAACGTCTCGGGGAAGCCCATTCCACAAGTTGACAACTCGATTGAAGAAGAAATTCTTAGATTCGTGTGAGTTAAAAGATTTACCAATAATTTTGCAACCGTTTCCCCGTGTGTAATTAGATTGGTCGATAGTGAAGTACTTACTACAGTTCATATTGTCGATGCCTTTGATGATTTTGAACACTTGAATTAAGTCACCTCATAGTCTGCGCTGGGTTAAAGGAAATAGATTTAATTCTCTAAGACGCTCTTCGTATGGTTTGTTCTTTAGGCTAGGTATCATTTTGGTAACTCTACGTTGAACTCGTTCTAGCTTGTATATGTCATTTTGGTAATAAGGGCACCAGCATTTAACACAGTATTCCAGAAGAGGGCGGACTAAGGAATTGTAAAGGGTTAGGATAACGTCTTTGGATTTATGCTCAGATGACCTGCCTATAAAGCCAATTATTTTGTTTGCCTTCTTAACAACTTCTGAACATTGTTGACTCGGTTTTAGGTTACTCGATATTGTTACTCCCAGATCGGTTTCTCTGTTTACATTCTTAAGCTGAGTGCCATTCATCGAATAGTTGGTTTCTCATTTAGGTATCCTATATGTAGTACTTTACATTTATCCGCATTGAAACTCATTTGCCAAATTTGGGCCCAATGTGACAATTTATCTAGATTGTGTTGCATATTGTCAACTTGTTCTTTTGAGAGTACGCTATTTGCAATTTTTGTATCGTCAGCAAATTTTGAGATTGTACAGGTGAGACCCTCATCTATGTCGTTGATGTAAATTAGAAAGAGAATTGGTCCTAGTACCGATCCCTGGGGTACCCCGCTACTTACATTGGTCCATTTAGATGCCTTACCGTTTATGACTACTCTTTGCTTTCTGTCGCTGAGCCAATTTTCTATCCATTTCAACACACCGTCTTGTATTCCATGCGCTTTTAGTTTTAGCAGTAAACGTTTGTGGGGGAACTTTGTCAAAGGCCTTTTGAAAATCAAGGTATATAATATCTACAGCTTTACTCTCATCGTAGAGGTTGAGGATATCGTGGAAGAAGGCTAATAGGTTTGTTAAACAGGAACGTTTTTTACGAAAGCCGTGTTGAGTATCTTTAAGTATGTTATTTTCCTCTAAGTGATTTATGAGTCTGTCTCTTATGACCGTTTCTAGCATTTTACATACAACTGAGGTTAAGCTAATTGGACGATAGTTACTGGGTAGGGATTTGCTGCCTTTTTTTAATATCGGTGTTACGTTGGCTATCTACCACTGATCAGGCATAGTTCCAGACTGCAAGGATTTACTGAATAGTAATGTCAGGGGTTTGGAGAGCTCATCCTTTGCTTCCTTTAGAACTCTAGGCGAGATTGTATCAGGTCCAGGCGTTTTATTTACCTTGAGTTTATCTAAACAATTCAATACTTCTCTCTCTGTAACGGTGATATTGCTTAGAACATCTGAATTATCAATCTGAATCGGCGATGGTGTAGGGATATCACTGAGGTCTTCTGTTGTAAAAACTGATGCAAAGAAGGTATTGAGGGCATTACTCATTTGTACTTCGTCTTTGGAGTATTCTCCATTTTCATCGACTAACGGTCCAACAGTTGAAGTAACTACTTTTTTCTTTCTGATATAACTATAGAATTCTTTCGGGTTTGTTTTACTTTGATTCGCAATATGTAACTCTAGGGTCTTTTTACTTTGCTTAATTAACTTTTTGGCTTTGCGTCGTAGCTCTACAAATTTCACCCGTTCTTCGTCATTTTGTGAGGATTTTTAATCTATCATTAGCAAATTTTTTAGCAAGCAGGCAGTTTGAAATATCTTTATTCCACCATTTGGGCTTATTATTATGGCCTGGACGCCGTATTTTCGATGGTATGCAGTCTTGCACTGCTTTTAGGTAAGTGGTTTCGAATAACTTCCAAGATGTATTTATGTCGTTATTGTGAATTAAAAAGCTCCAGTCAGTTTCTTTAAACATAGCTCTAAGTTTTATGAAAGTTTGCTTTCTTTACTTTTTCGATGCTACTATTTGGTTCGTTACTAGTAAAGTTTAAAGTGAAAGTTATCGTACGATGGTCGCTGTTACTGAATTCATCACCAACATTCAAATTCTCTATTAATTCTTCTTTTGTTGCAAGTACAATGTCAAGAACGTTATTACCACGGGTCGGTGTTCGAACAAATTGATAAAGCGAACCCTCTTGCAAGATCGTATACAAGTCATGTCCGGAGTGTGAAGTAAGAGTATCGCCCCACTTGGTCACAGGTAACTTAAAGTCGCCAAAAAATACGGTATCTTGTGAGTTACTTACATCTGCAATTTGTTCATAAATTCTCGGTCAGTTTGCACTGATTGAGCTGGAGGTCTGTATATTAATGCAAGTATTATTTTTGTACCTTTATTATTCTTTATTAGCACAAAAGATGTGTCGACGTTCACAATTTGAGGTTTTGACAATAGGGTCGGGTTAAGACTTTCTTTGATATAAAATAAAACGCCACCTCCATTTTTATTTATTCGGCTTTTCTCAAACATTACATAACCGGGAAGTGAATACTCTGCTAAAAAGTCTCTATCTTCTGTATTGAGCCAAGATTCTGTTATACCAATCACATCATAATTTTCAGTAAACACTAGTTCCTCTAAATCTGAAAATTTATTGCGTATGCTACGAGCGTTTGCATAGAATACCTTTAAAGTTACGGTTTTAGAATTCACAGAACGTTCTTTAATCAAATTTTTGGTTCTGGTCGGATCTACATTTTCATTCATGGCTGTCATCGGTCCTCGGTCGTTATCCCTGGCGGTTTTGAATTTGGGTCGTGTTGGTGGAGCTTTATCCAAATTTGCGGTTCTTGACAGATTAGCATTTAATTCCTTCGCAGGTTGCCGCCCTCGCTGTCTTCGGTCCTCCTTCCTGGTTGTCCTGTGCTGAATCGATTTCTTCTCCGAAAATCCTTCACCGCATCGTTGAGAAGACGCCCGAAACGTGCTGCTCCCACCTGGTTCAGATGAACTCCATCGTCCGAAAACAAATAGTCATCGTAGTAGAAATTGTCCCAGGTGTCGACGAATCCCACGTTTTCCTTCCTGCAGAGGTTTGCTAGACAACGATTTGTGCTGGTGGCTATGTTGTAAAATCGGCTCTCTACACCAAGCCGGGGGACGTTTCCTGAGACGATGATCCTTGATGACTTCTCCTTAAATGACTTGATCAGCTGCTGGTACTTTAAAAGCAAATCTTCCGACCGGGTTAAGAGTTAACCGACGTGAAAGACGAGTCTGCGTCATACCAATATAGGAATGAGGTCCACAGTCCTCATAATTACAGATATGTTGGTAAATGACGTGATCGTCGGTCATCGGGCTCTTTATCTTGGTGGAAGCTGGTTTGTTGCGGAGAACGAGGTTGGAGGTCTTGGGGGATTTGTAATAAATTTTTAATTTGATTTTGTTTTCCGGGTTGGTTGGGTGGAAATGCTTGGAGATTATTTCTTTTAAAAAGGCCTCGTCATTTTTGTGTTCAGAGGACATAAAATTGCGGTAGAAGATCTTAATTTCATTGGGGGGGTCAATGTTGGGAGGGCTTTGGGTGTACCATTTTTCAAGATGGTGGTTGATGGTGCTGGAGATGTCGGAGTTGGAGTATCCGTTATTTACTAAAACTTGGGATAGTCTTTCTAGTTCCTGGTGGGTGTCGGCCCAGGTAGAGCAGTGCGTGAGGGCTCTCCTATCATAGGCGGAGATGGAGGATAGAAGATAACGGCGGGGGCATTCACTATCGCCGTTGAGGCATTGTCCTGTGTTAGTTGGTTTAATGTAGACGGGGGTTTTGAACCCATGGTCGTTCAGAGCTACGAGGATGTCGAGGAAGGGGAGTTGTCCATTGTTTGATTTTTCAAAGGTGAAGATAAGTCCGGAGGAGGTCATGAAGCGACGCTGGAGTTCCTGTAGTACGTGGAGGTCCTTGATTTGCACGAAGATGTCATCCCCGTATCTACAGTAGACGGCGGGTCATCTACATTAAACCAACTAACACAGGTCAATGCCTCAACGGCGATAGTGAATGCCCCCGCCGTTATCTTCTATCCTCCATCTCCGCCTATGTTAGGAGAGCCCTCACGCACTGCTCTACCTGGGCCGACACCCACCAGGAACTAGAAAGACTATCCCAAGTTTTAGTAAATAACGGATACTCCAACTCCGACATCTCCAGCACCATCAACCACCATCTTGGAAAATGATACACCCAAAGCCCTCCTAACATTGACCCCCCAATGAAATTAAGATCTTCTACCGCAATTTTATGTCCTCTGAACACAAAAATGACGAGGCCGTCTTAAAAGAAATAATCTCCAAGCATGTCCACCCAACCAACCCAGAAAACAAAATCAAATTAATAATTTATTACAAATCCCCCAAGACCTCCAACCTCGTTCTCCGCAACAAACCAGCTTCCACCAAGATAAAGAGCCCGATGACCGACGATCACGTCATTTACCAACATACCTGTAATTATGAGGACTGTGGACCTCATTCCTATATTGGTATGACGCAGACTCGTCTTTCACGTCGGTTAACTCTTCACCTTCAGGCTGGAGCCATCAAAGACCACTATCTCACCCCTAACCACCCCCACCTCACACGCAACGAGTTAGAGAAACACACCACCATACTCGATAAAGAAAGTGACCCAAGGAGATTACCTATACTCGAAGCATTATATATCCAAGCCTTACATCCCAACATCAACAACCAAACTCTGGACCTTCAGATCCTTCCTTCTGCCAAAAGGCACTTTCCTACAGGACCTAACGCCCCCCTCGCCCCCCGGTCCCCTTGACGCAGCCCCCCGCGCTACCTCCTTCAGCTTCTTCTGCAGGCGCCACACGTACTACGCAACTTAGGCCACGCCCCTCGACACGCAGCCAATCAGCTTCGACCCCGCCAACCGACCACCATCCCGCATCCAGTGCGCATGCGTGAAGCGGTTCTATCTTTCTCTCTCCTAGAATACCCCTCCACCAATAGCAGACTTTTGCCCCCTGATTTTCGCCTCCTCTGATCCTCCACCCTCTATATATACCCTTCCTGTTTACCTTTTATATCATTCTATCCTTACTTGATAATGCTGGTTGTCCTGTGAAACGCGTCGTATATCCTGTATCATCATGTACATTAATGTAACCCTGTACCACCATGAATTTCGCTCATCTCCTTCATCTACTTCCTGCCACCCAGCGAAAACTCATCAGAGACCTGGAAACTTTGAATAATAAAATTTCCAACGCAGAAATTGCCATTTCTTTCAACCTCGTATGTATTAAAGAAAATTACGTATTACCTGGCTTTACTAACATATATATATATATATATATATACATATATATATATACTGTATATTATGTGTGTGTCTAAATATTAATCAATAAATCACTGGCTAAAGACTAAACTGCCTTATCCCTTTTTGTACCAGCGGTTTTTTTTTTCTAGCTATGTTTACGCGATGATGGGCAGTTTAAGAAGGATCAGTGATAGCAAAAGGGGCTAAGTGAGATAGTAGACAGATCAAATAACAATAGGTTAATTATTCCATCAATGACTGACGTAGATCAAACCAACCGTGAACTGACTCTCTCACACACACACACACACACACTCTCTCTCCCATACACACCCAGGACCTACGGACCAATTGTCCCCGATAAGCCGCAATAATAAATAAGGCACCTTATCCCTGCGTCATTCCCTGCTAGGCTAACTCCTACACCACCACAGTAATGTGAGTGTGAGTGAGAGAGAGAGAGAGAGAGATGAACATAGATACACAGACTGCACAGACATTGTTGTCCCTATTAGGCAGTCATGAGAGAGAGAGAGAGTTTCCGTGTGTGTGTGTGTGTGTGTAAATACTTCGTATTTATCTCTATTATCAGCATACCTATTTTATTCAAAGCTATATACAATGGTAAGGGCTATTTACTTTTCAAAACTATATTTATAGTAGTTCATTATTACGGTCATGTGACTTCCCCTTTTCCTACCCATAATAACAACACCATAATTTGTTACGGGCAAGTTTGATTGATCTTGTTATATTTCGTCTTCTTTATGCGTTGATAACTAGGCTAAAAGTAGATTATGTTGGTAGGCTAAATGCTGATAACACTTACATGTTATTTTGGCTGTATCACAATTGCCACGAAATATTTCTGGACAAATTGCTAGTGTGACACCTCCTTATTCTAAAGGCGATGCCACACAAGTGTCTTTCCCGTCAATTTGTTGGAGCAATTCTGGTCTGGCAACTTCAAATCAATGTATTGTGAATATACAACTTTCACCTATCTACTTTGCGTCAACAATTCAAAAGAACCTCAAATTGTTGTGATACAAGACTTGCTCATCGAAATATGCCAGAAAAAGCTTTCGTGTAACACAGGCTTTAAGGTATAGTCACACCAGCGCATTCTTCGGCAATTTTCGATGAACAAGTTTTCCTTCGTAATATTTGTGAGGCTCTTGGGCATTGGAAGCGGAAACTAGATTGAAGGTAGATTAAGTTAGGTAGTTTAATTCTTGCTGAACTTGAATTTTGAAGATGCCAGACTATAATTGCCCATACAAATTGCCAGAAAATGTGGTCGTTGTGACCGGCTTTATCCTGTAAACCTTATAACCTTATTCTTGGTCTACAATATGTTAAGCCTAAATTGTAAGCCAAGGGAAAATATAATGTGGAAGTGGGTATATTTTTTACCCACACTTTGTTTTTCATAATAATATTGTGGTGTCCGTCTTTGTTCTCTCCCATGCTTTGTCTGTTTATTTTTCACCCACGCTCTGTTTGCATTTGTATTTATTTATGTATATATTGTTGTGATCTTTTATGTCTCGCATGCTCTGTCTGTTTTGTTTTCTCTGTTTTTTTCTCTCATTTCCTCTTTCTGTTTTTGTTCTGTTTGTTATATTTTTGCTATATCTCTTTGGTATAATATTCTCTTGTTTTCTCGCTCTCTTTTACTGTCGTTTACGCTTTCAATTTTCTCTTATTACCTCTATTTCCTTTTTTATTATATTTGCTTTGATCTCTTGTTTTCTCGCTCGCTTTTGCTTTCGTTTACACTTTCCATTTCCCCTCATTTTCTCTATCTCTTTCTGTTTGTTTTTGTGGTTATTTCATTGCCTTTTGCGCTCCTGTTTTCTTGCATTTGTATTTGTATTTTTTATTATTAGTTTTGTTGTTTTGCTTTCGCTTACACTTTCCAGTATCTCTCATATCTTCGAGAGGCCGGTCTATATGATCTGTGCCCCATGAATATTCTTTCCTCTCACTTAAACAGTAGGCTACCATAGTGCGGTTGGGAATATGAACATGATTAGATTAATATCCAGTATTCGAGAATGGATATTAAGTCGTAGGCGTGTGCATAAACCTTTAACCGTCCTGGTGGTGTAATGGTTAAGGTGGCAAAAATATGTGTGTGATTACCCGGGTTCGAATCCCGGTGGATCATATATACTTTAATTAATTTCATTGGGGGTGTGGTGGTGAGATTAATAAAAAATAATATTATTTCTCTTTCTTTGGATACAAAAAAAACACACTCTGAGGAGGAGCCCTTTATTGACAACGTTGTCAATAAAGTGCTCCTCCTCAGAGTGTGTTTGTTATCCATTATGTCTACTTTATTGACAACGTTGTCAATAAAGTGCTCCTCCTCAGAGTTGTTTGTTATCCATTATGTCTACTTTATTGACAACGTTGTCAATAAAGTGCTCCTCCTCAGAGTGTGTTTGTTATCCATTATGTCTACTTTATTGACAACGTTGTCAATAAAGTGCTCCTCCTCAGAGTGTGTTTGTTATCCATTATGTCTACTTTATTGACAACGTTGTCAATAAAGTGCTCCTCCTCAGAGTGTGTTTGTTATCCATTATGTCTACTTTTCAAGTGCCGTTTAACATTCTCTTTCTTTCTTTTGTGTTAGAACTTTGATTTTCTCTTGTTTTTTCGCTTTCTTCTGCTTTCCATTTGATTTGCACTTTCCTTTTCTTACTTGTGTTCTTGTTGTCTCTCTGGCCCTCTTTGTATACTTAGTCTCCATGCTCCATTTTGTTTGTCTATATTCATTTCTGATCTCTCTCTCTCTCGCTCTCGCTCTCGCTCTCGCTCTCGCTCTCGCTCTCGCTCTCTCTGTCTTCTGTCTGTCTCTCTCTCTCTTTATCTCTCTCTCTGTAATGTGTAATGCTTGACCAGTCCCTGTGACCGTTCTATGGTGCATCTGACTGGACTACTCTTAGGTGAGAGAGCTATACTGTCATATTGGTTGCCAGGCCAACTAAAATACCCGGGTTTGTTTACTGGAATAAGTGTACTATCCCTTGATCACTTGATTCTAGAGTCTGGCCGTTTGAAGGTGGTTAGTAGTACTTAATAAGGATTCAGGCTGTTGCTGTCACTACTTTCGGAAAATCAGTGTCTTTAGGACACGAGTGTACAAAGGAGTACAACGGAAATCAAGCAACAACAGGTCTAGTGACATTTTTGGCTGCTTGTCCTCCAAAACACTGAGGATCAAGTGTTCAAACAGTGGTTTAGAGTGCGTAAGGGAACATTGGAAAGGGAACTACTGCCCTGGAACTAATGTCCGTGGCAGGATTAGGAAGTTAGTAGGGGACTGATGGGTTAGTAACTGAGGGGAAGATAAAATAAAGTTATTCATTTACAAACGCAGACAGTCGCGGGTTTGATACGAGATATTTGTCTATGCGAAGTTTAAATGAATCAACGGTGCTGCAGTCTATAACATCTCGGGGAAGCCAATTCCATAAGTTGATAACTCGATTGAAGAAGAAATGTATAGCTTCGTGTGAGTTAAAACATTTGCCAATAATATTGCACCCGTTACCCCGCATGTAATTAGATTGGTCGAAGTGAAGTACTTACTACAGTTCATATTGTCGATGCCTTTGATGATTTTAAACACTTGAATTAAGTCGCCTCTTTATCTGCGCTGGGTTAAAGGAAATAGATTTAATTCTCTAAGACGCTTCTCGTATGGTTTGTTCTTTAGGCTTGGTGTCATTTTGGTAACTCTACGTTGAACTTGAACTCGTTCTAGCTTGTCTATATCTTTTTGGTAATAAGGGCACCAGGATTGAACGCAGTATTCCAGAAGAGGGCGAACTAAGGAATTGTAAAGGGTTAGGGTAACGTCTATGGATTTATGCTCAAATGACCTGCCTATCAAGCCAATTATTTTGTTTGCCTTCTTAACAACTTCTGAACATTGTTGACTCGGTTTTAGTTTACTCGATATTGTTACTCCCAGATCGGTTTCTTTGTTTACATTCTTAAGCTGAGTGCCATTCATCAAATAGTTTGCTTTCTCATTTTGGTATCCGATATGTAGTACTTTACATTTATCCGCATTGAAACTCATTTGCCAAATTTGGGCCCAACATGACAACTTATCTAGATTGTGTTGCATATCGTCAACTTGTTCTTTTGAGAGTATGCTATTTGCAATTTTTGTATCGTCAGCAAATTTTGAGATTGTACAGGTGAGACCCTCATCTATGTCGTTGATGTAAATTAGAAAGATAATTGGTCCTAGTACCGATCCCTGGGGTACCCCGCTACTTACATTGGTCCATTTAGATGCCTTACTGTTTATGACTACTCTTTGCTTCCAGTTGCTCAGCCAATTTTCTATCCATTTCAACACACCGTCTTGTATTCCATGCGCTTTTAGTTTTAGCAGTAAAAGTTCGTGGGGAACTTTGTCAAATGCCTTTTGAAAATCAAGGTATAAAATATCTACAGCTTTACTCTCATCGTAGAGGTTAAGCATATCGTGGAAGAAGTCTAAGAGGTTTGTTAAACAGGAACGTTTTTTACGAAAGCCGTGTTGAGTATCTTTAAGTCTGTTATTTTCCTCCAAGTGATTTACGAGTCTGTCTCTTATGAGTGTTTCTAGCATTTTACATACAACTGAGGTTAAGCTAATTGGACGATAGTTACTGGGTAGGGATTTGCTGCCTTTTTTAATATCGGTGTTACGTTGGCTAGCTTCCACTGATCAGGCATAGTTCCAGACTGCAAGGATTTATTGAATAGCAATGTCAGTGGTTTAGAGAGATCATCCTTAGCTTCCTTTAGGACTCTAGGTGAGATTGTATCAGGTCCAGGCGTTTTATTTACCTTGAGTTTATCTAAACAATTCAATACTTCTCTCTCTGTAACGGTGATATTGATTAGAACATCTGAATTATCAATCTGAATCGGCGATAGTGTAGGGATATCACTGAGGTCTTCCTTTGTAAAAACTGATGCAAAGAAGGTATTGAGGGCATTACTCATTTGTACTTCGTCTTTGGTGTATTCTCCATTTTCATCGACTAACGGTCCAACAGTTGAAGTAACTACTTTTTTCTTTCTGATATAACTATAGCATTCTTTCGGGTGTGTTTGACTTTGATTCGCAATATGTAACTCCATGGTCTTTTTACTTTGCTTAATTAACGTTTTGGCTTTGCGTCGTAGCTCTACAAATTTCACCCGTTCTTCTTCATTTTGTAAGGATTTTAATCTATCATTAGCAAGCTTTTTAGCAAGCAGACAGTTGAAATATCTTTATTCCACCATTTGGGCTTATTATGGCCTGTACGCCGTATTTTCGATGGTAGGCAGTCCTGCACTGCTTTTATGTAAGGAGTTTCGCATAATTCCAAAGATGTATTTATGTCGTTATTGTTAATTAACCCTTAACTGGCGTCGCCCGGCTATTGTCGAGTGAAATAAATGGGGCCTATGGGCGGGCCCCGGCTATTGTCGAATGCAATTTTGAGCACGTAATGTGCTCTGAGAGAGAGCGGAGCGGTGGGAGGAGCGTAGATTACCTCCTGACCGCTCGCCACGGTGGCTGTGGAGCTACTGAGATGGATTCCTTTGTACTCCACCCTCTCTCACTCGTTTCACACGTAATAATGTAAAAAAAGGTTGAGGCACATGGAATAGGTGGGGCGTTGTTGGGATGGATTAGGTCATGGCTAATTGGTAGGAAACAGAGAGTCAGCATAAATGGTACCAAGTCAGAGTGGGGAACAGTCAAAAGTGGTGTCCCCCAGGGATCGGTATTAGGTCCCCTGTTGTTTCTTATATACATAAATGACCTAGATTTAGGTATAACTAGAAGGATAAGTAAATTCGCAGACGTTACTAAAATGGGGAGATCAATTGATTCAGATAGCGATATAGAGTGCCTCCAAAGGGATCTAGATACCTTACATGAATGGTCAGTAAATTGGCAGATGAAGTTTAACATTGACAAATGCAAGGTATTAAAGATAGGGAAGATGCAAACAAATGTTAAATATAAACTAGCTAATTTAGAATTAGAAAATTCAGACTGCGAGAAAGATCTAGGTGTGTTTGTTAGCAATGATTTGAAGCCTAGAAAACAGTGTATAGGCGTTCGTAATAAGGCAAACAGGATTCTCGGGTTCATCTCTAGGAGTGTGAGTAACAGAACTGCTGATGTTATCTTAAAACTTTACTTGTCATTAGTGAGACCCCATATGGATTATGCTGTCCAATTTTGGTGTCCTTATTACAGAATGGACATAGATTCATTGGAGAGAGTACAGCGTAGAATGACAAAAATGATCCATAATATTAGAAATCTTCCGTATGAAGAAAGGTTGAAGAAATTAGGTTTACATTCGTTAGAGAGACGCAGAGTTTAGAGGGGATATGATAGAGGTGTTCAAGTGGGTTAGTGGGATTAACAAAGGGGACATGACAAATGTACTAAAGCTCAGTGATAGCGAAAGAACTCGTACCAATGGTTTCAAATTAGATAAATTTCGTTTCAGAAAAGATATAGGCAAATATTGGTTTGGTAACAGAGTTGTAGATGGGTTGGAATGGACTACCAAGTGATATAGTGGGATCTAAAACTGTAGGGAGCTTTAAGATAAAATTGGATAAGCATATGGACGAGAAGGGTTGGGTGTGAAGGGGGATCAGCCGGGTTGGGCCAATCAGCGTTCTGCAGACCCCCATAATCCTGCGTTAATCTCTAACCGTTTTGGTAAGATGATCCTCAGGGTATTAGAGTGTTGAGCCTATAATTGGGCTTTGTAATTGATTTGGGGTTGTGTGGGACAGGGATCTGCCTTGCTTAGGCCAATCGGCTTTCTGCAGACTCCCATTTTCTTATGTTCTTATGTTCTTAAAATTTCCGTATTTTAGCGATTTTGCCCTTCGGTTGCACGATCGTTGCAAGACAACCAGTGATCGTAGAAGGATGGTTCGGGTGTCATTGGAAAGCTCAATTTACGCCCTTTCAGGGATACATACTTGTACTACGCTCTGGGTCTTGTTTATGCATGAAAAAGAGCACGGAAACAACCCCCTTTATGGTAAAAAAAAACGCTGGGCGGTACATAGAAATTATCGCCTAGGCCGCTCTTAAGGTGTTAAAAAGCTCCAGTCAGTTTCTTTAAACATAGCTCTAAGTTTATGAAAGTTTGCTTTCTTGAAATTACGGACTTTTTCGATGCTGCTATTTGGTTCGTTACTAGTAAACTTTAAAGTGAAAGTTATTGTACGATGGTCGCTGTTACTGAATTCATCACCAACATTCAAATTCTCTATTAATTCTTCTTTTGTTGCAAGTACAAGGTCAAGAATGTTATTACCACGGGTCGGCGATCGAACAAATTGATAGAGTGAACTCTCTTGCAAGTTCGCGTACAAGTCATGTCTGGAGTGTGAAGTAAGAGTATCGCCCAACTTGATCACAGGTAAATTAAAGTCGCCAAAAAATACGGTATCTTGTGAGTTACTTACATCTGCAATTTGTTCATAAATTTCTCTGTCAGTTTGCACTGATTGAGCTGGAGGTCTGTATCTTAATGCAAGTATTATTGTTGTACCTTTATTATTCTTTATTAGCACAAAAGATGTGTCGACGTTCACAATTTGTGGTTTTGACAAGAGGGTCGGGTTAAGACTTTCTTTGATATAAAATAAAACGCCACCTCCATTTTCATTTATTTGGCTGATCTCAAACATTACATAATCGGGAAGTGAATACTCTGCTAAAACGTCTCTATTTTCTGTATCGAGCTAGTTGGGAGCTGCGGCACGTTGGGACTGTCTGACCTCGGGGAGACCATTGGTTTAGTGTGATAGACATAACGAAGTCAGAATCTAAAACAGAACGAACACCATTGACGAATAGGCAGATGCGGATGACGCAGGAGTAATTCACCAAACCCCTTTTTATGGCATTAATGTTTCATTAGTTTTCCTTGAAATTAGAAGCCTTTACAAAGTATTTGAACTGTTAGAAAAAATCTAAAACCATGTCAGCTACTAGTACTACAAAACTCAAAGCAACTTGCGCTAAGTGCAAGAAAATAAAGTGGTGCATCGACTTCAAAGAAGGTGCATATGCTAACATCCACTATGATAGTCTCTGTCTCTTTTGTGAGATAGAAGGCAAACTCATGAAGGAGGCAGCTGGGATTAAGGAACAATTAAAGCAAAGAGACAGAAAATACAATTCTAAAGAACGAAGTTTCTGAAGGAATAACAAATTAGAAGAGTTGAAAAAAGTAATAGATAGCCTTAGAACTGAAGATATTGAGAGAGTGGCAGCCATTCCTTCAAACACCAGCACAAGTTATGCAGGTGCAATAAAGCAAAATAAGAATGTAGTGCCATTCTAGGAGGCAACAATTGAAGCAGCAACTACAGAAGAGGCTGTAATTCCTGCTACAGCTAGTGCTAGTGACCCTTGCTATGCTTGGAGAGAGGCCACACACAAAAAGAAAAAACAGACCAGACAGGATTATGAGGTTAACACCTTAAATAGATTCAGTCTTCTAGACCATGCCTAAGGTCAGTATGACTTCCCTAAGTCCTCACAGAATAGAGGAACAAAGGATCGTTAACCCGTACAGCCCCAGCGACGCGTCTGACGCGTCGGCGATGTATGTAATGCACAGCCCCAGAGACGCGCCTGACGCGTCACCCTAATTGCGCTGACCGTAACCTCAGGTGTAGCCACTCAAAAGGGCTCAGATTTGTATGGGAACTGTGTACGTACCCCACGCAACCGTGCCGATGGTTGAAAACTCTCAAAGTCCACGTGCGTGCGCGCGAGCGTGCAATAACCTGGTTTTTTGGGATAATTGCCTTCAATTTTTTACTCCTGTGAAATCCGTTTTCGGGGGCTCTGTAGGACTATTTTTTAAGCTTTTTGAGCGGTTTTTCGTGGTTTTTCCTTCATTCCTAACCCATTCGCTATTGTTTCTGGAATAAAACAATTTTTTGAAAACCGGCCGGGTTCTGGTGCGCAAACATTACAAAACTACCCGGGGCTCCACGGGTTAAGTGCAGAGTGGGCAGCGTAATGTTAAGCCTACTATGAATCATTCAAACAATAAAGGGACCAAACTTAACATGTCAAGCAGGTTTGGTCACGTTAGTAACAAAGAGACGAAAACTATTTTGATTGGGGATTCTCAGTTCAAAGACCTAGAGTCTCACTTTGTTAAATTTCGCTGAGATATGAGAAAGGTGAAGAGCCTTGCAGGTGCAAGGACTTCCCAGATCACAAAAGAAGTGAAAAAAGTCTGGTCCAAGACTAAGGGGACGGCAATAATAGCCCAGGTCAGTAGTAATGACCTGTTTCTCAAAAGAAATAAAGTCGGTGCCACAGAGTCAATAATAGGAGAAGTCATGACAGAGACAGGCATGATACTTGGTATTTTGCCCAAGATGTATGGAGGGGATTGTGCTACCAGCAAAACAATAGGGTTAAATGGTAGGTTAGCTGACCTGTGTACCCAGAAAGGGGTGAGATTGAGTTCGTCCCTCTAAGAGCAAGAATACCTCTCAACAAATGGCAGAGTTTCCCAATAGATTGAGATATGCCTCGCAACTCCCTCTAGACTCTACACCTCAGTTACCAATTTCTGAACCACTTGATAATGTTTCTTCAACCTCAGGTGAGGATTCACCAAATATAGGGAATTGCAACACCTCTGATAGTGTACAGAGAAATAGTGTGCAAGAAAATGCACTACCCCCAGAGACCCCTTTCTCTTCGGGAAACGGGGTAAGCTAGGGGGTTCTAAGAAAAACGAGAAACCCGTTAAGGTAGTGTAATTTATTGCCAGGTCAATTAAGAGTAAATTCTCCGAACTTCGGGCATTGTTGTCTACAGAATGCTTCGATGTAGTGGCTATCACTGAATCCTGGATTCACAGTAATACCAGAGATTATGTTTGGTAATTTGAAATACCTGGATATAGAATGTTCCACAAAGACCGAACCATGCAGGAAGGGGGAGGAATTATTTTGTACATCAGAGATTTTCTAAACCCAATTGACTGCACGATCAGGTCAGAACATGAACTGCTTGGAGTAGACCTCAATCTAAGTAACTCTATCTATAGGACTGTTCTGGTGTACAGCCCTCCACATCCAAATGTTGAAAAGGATGAACTTCTTTACACAAGACTGAGTGTTGTTATCTAGGGTATAGCCAGTGTGATCCTAGGTGACTTCAATTGCCTAGTAAACTGGGAAGCAAGAGCTGCCGATCCTGAAGGTAGGCGTCTTGTAGGACTTTACTAACGATAACTTTTTGACCCAGTGGGTGAACGAGCCAACTAGAGGGAACAATATACTAGATCTTGTGTTCACCACTGAAGATGAAAGTGTGACCAGCTTATCTGTTAGGGAATCACTTGGAGGTAGTGACCACAATCTATTTAGGTTCTCTCTTCGCACCTTTACCAGCAGACCCACCAATCCTCAGAGTACAAAACTAGATTTCCGTCGTGCAAAATACCAGTGACATGCCAAGTCCAGGATTAGTGCATGAGGGTGAAGTTCTTAGCAAAATCAGATGTACCCCAGAGGATGTAGCAAAAAGAATAGATAAGTTAAATTGGGTCAAGTCATCCGGCCCAGATGGCTTTCTTCCTCGATTTGTACGTGAAGTGCGAGATGAAATCTCAACTTTCTTAGCAGACATCTACAATAAATCACTAGAAACTGGAGAAGTCCCCGAAGACTGGACACTGGCCAATGTGACCCCAATCTTTAAGAAAGGGGAATACAAGTGTCCCAAGAATTATCGGCCAATTAGCTTGACTTCTATCATAGTAAAACTCTTAGAAGGGATAGACAAGATAGTTGACTACCTAGAAACTCATAATTTAATTACAGATTCCCAACATGGATTCAGGCGACGCCGAACATGTCTTACCAATTTGTTTACATTTTTCTATGAAATACTGAGTGAGTATGACAAAAGTAGAGCCATAAACATCCTTTACTCTTCCTGTTGGAGACCCGCAGACTACGAGGTCAGCTCATTGAAGGTTTTAAAATACTTAATGGGTTTGTCAATGTGGATTATAAAATTTTGTTTAGCCTAAATAGGAATACAACACGCAAAAATGGCTGCAAATTAGAATTGAAAAGGTTCAGCACTAGTATCTGTGGAAACGTCTTCACATATAAGAGCTGTTCTATCTGGAACAAACTTCCCTCCGAAGTTGTAAATAGTTCTTCAGTAGAGCAGTTCAAGAATAGAGTAGATAGTATTTTGCACACTCTGTAAAGAGTGTAATGCACTAAACAGTCTCTCTCCTTCCAGTTCCACTATCTCCTCGGAATGGACTGCAAGGTCTCTGAGATACTAACTATTCCTTGTAACTCTTTCTAACTCTCTCGAATCTAAATACAAATACTTGTTTCTGACGTAAAATCCTTTTGTCTCGTATTCCTCTGTTGCAGATTGCCAGGTTAAGGGGGAGGTAGTTGCATATTCTGAACCCCCTTCTCCCTCATGTTTAGCTCCCTTAGTTTATTGATTTTAACACCTTCCGTCCCATTTCAATACCAAGGAATTTCGTGCCATTTAGGTGTCGATTTTGTCCTGGTGAGCGATAGTTAGCCTGTAATTTTGGAGAAATCGGCCTTCAGCGGGGACATTTTTGTAACGAAAAATTTAAACATTTATCTCGAAGGGGGATATTGAGGATAATTTATTAATGTGGACAGAGGCCTAGGGAGGAAACTAAAAATATGATAAATATATGAATAATTAATATACTAATTTATAATTGTTAACCCATGCTTTACATAATAATAATAATAATAATAATAATAATTAACGGTTTATTCACAAAAGCAGCCCTTCGAATCTCTGACTCTACCTTGGTTAAGTCGAGATGGTCATGACTTGTGCTGCTATGTCCCAGGTACGTTGGTTGAGGGTCAGAAGGTCACAGGTACGGGGAGGGGGCAGATTAAGAGGTACTTCACACAGTCAGGAATGCGAGCTAGAATCACTAGGAGTAGCTGGATTCCTGGGCCTACTCGCGGTGAAAATCGATGACTCCTAGTGACTCTAGTGATATCCTAGTGATTCCTGTTGACTCCAAACCAGTCCCGGCCGATTGGCCCTGTCCGACAAAATGTTCACCGTGTTTAACCCTTAACCCTCTGTTCCCGGAAGGGCTCTTGAACGCCCATAAAAAAGCATACACGAGCTGCCCGGAAGGGCTCTTAAACACCCATGAGGTCAAAGCCTGTGAGCTTGGTGTGCGAGGCGTCGGTCCGACGCATGTAAACAACAGCCGGCTGGACCGACGCCCCGCATCTCCGGCCACAAGAAGGAGAGCGTCGCTTGTTCGGGTGCCTGTATGTTGTTAAGTATCAAAAAGTAGTGTAAAGTGGCTGTTTTTGCCATAAAGTTATCTCCAATGAAATCATCATCACAACTCAACCAGTTGACTTAGAGAGCTCTACTTAACGCCATTCTACAGGTAAATAACACAGCTACGCTTGGGGATGCGTGGGAATGCGGGAAGTAGTCAGAATAACAAATATACGGTAGCCTAGCCTAGACGTTTTTCGGCCAAAACACCCAGGTTTCGGGGAATATTTATGTAATGCGTAGCCGGGGCTGGAGGGTTAAAAGATCGGGGGCGGACTTAAGGCCACCTCCAATTTGCAGCAAATTAGGAGCATTATTAAGGCTTTTAAAGGGTTAAAATCGAGTGCAAATGGCCGGGAGCGCAGCGAGCCAGACAGCCGACTCCCAGGGCTTACCACCGCCCATTAACTCATGTTCCCTGTGTTCTCGAGAGGCTGGCAGTGTAGCCAGTAGTGAGCATAGCTGGGAAAAATATGCCGCCATACGCTAAACTCCCATGTTACTGGTATCACTGTATGAGAACCACGAGTGCTACGTCGCTCGTTCTGGTCTCATTTTGAAGCTTTTAGCGCCTATTGTTTTGCTGAATACATTTCATTTCATGCAGATACTTGATTTATCATTCAGGAGGGCCTGAATATGCCCAAATAAGCCCAAAACCCCCCGCTAGACAAGGGTTAAGGTTCTCGCTGCAAATCGGACCATTCCCAGTGATGCCCAGTGATCCCATTGATTCCCCAGTGAGTCCTGGTGATTCTGGTGAGAACTGAAATCGAAACCTGTCCGCGAATCAGATACAAATCACCAAGAATCACAAGGACTCACTGGGAGTCACTGGGGATCACTGGGAATCAACTGGGAGTCACTAGGAATGGTCCGATTCGTGGCGAGAACTGTAAATACGGTGAACATTTTGTCGGACAGGGCCAATCGCCCACAAGTGGTTTGGAGTCACTGGGAGTCTAACAGGAATAACTAGGATATCGCTAGAGTCACTAGGAGTCATCGATTTTTCACCGCGAATAGGCCCAGGAATCCGAATTTTCAGCTATTCCTAGTGATTCTAGCTCGAATTCCTGACTGTGTGAAGTACCCTTTAATAAATATATTATTCATATAAACCTGTAATACTTCTCACGTGAAAGTATAATATACAGTATACGGGTAGTTAACTTTTCTTTGTCGAACATTATAGATAGGCCTAGTATTAACCTGTGTAAGTACAATTTCCCACAAGACATTGTATTCACCCAGTGATTGTGTGTAGAGAAGGAAATTACGGTAGTTGAGGTAATTAAATAATGTGAACAATGTATGGTCAATGTTACAATACACTACTTGTAGTCTACAAGTTCTGCAACTCCCCTTACCTAACATAACGAGAATGGTGGATACGTGTTTGTATGTGTTATGAAATGTCAAGTTCGTTTGGTGGTGAACAGTGGAGTTTGGATTACTAATTCGAGGGGCGATGTAGTCGCCGGGGTAAACTTTGAGCCAGCGTAATCATGGCTTGGTTGTTTAGGGGCCGTTGTAGTCGCCGGTTAATAATCTAGAAGTTCTGCAACTCCCCTGACCTAACCTAAGCAAACTAACACAACCTACTGTATATGTGTTACCTATATTAGGTAATCGTATGAAATATTACAGAACTCGGTATCGAATGAAAAGAAGAAGGTGGGAAGGATAAACTATCCACTATTTAGACAATAGTTTAAATATATTTGTTTCTAGAAAGTATAGTAAGCATGGATATTATGACCTTACGGTACATAATGATACAGACTTATCGTATTATATTAATGTCTGTAATGATGTCTGAATACAGTCATAATACGTAATGATGATATTAGAGGACTGTAGTTATAGCCTACAAGAGACATACTTGAGGAAAAACTAATTTCAATTATAGGGTCAAACACACAATGGGGGCCATGCCTGGCATACTCGCATCCCATTCATAACAAATCCCAGCGATGCTCGGTGACTCCCAGTGACTCCTATCTAATTTCCAGTGATTCCTATATTACTCTTATCGACTCGTATATTACAGTAATCCCAAATTTTCATAACTCACACTTCATTCCTGGTTTTATCCAGGTGATTCCTGGTGATTCCCAGTGATTCGCAGGTACAATCCCATTGGTTCCTACGGTGTTGTGAGTCCACGGGGAATTGCAGACATTGGCGGTGTATTCCCAGGAATCACCAGGAATCATTATTCCTAGTGATTCTAGCTCGCATTCCTGACTGTGTGAAGTACCCCTAAGGGGTTGAGGTAAGCCCCTCAGAAGTTTCCGCCATGATGTGGGACGAGCTGCGCGGAAGAGCGGCGCATCTGGAGAGGAGATATCTGGGACCTTTTGTATTTTGGTATGTCCTCGTGTTCTGTCTTCCTTTTGCTGGACCCGGAATTGGTGATGGTAATGCGTATATTTTTTTCGGGGGTGGGCGGCAGATTGCGTGTGATGGTTTTAGTCTTATATACATACTACTACCTGTAGCAGTATTTTTAACTGTATGCTTTCAAAAACATTGAAAGCACTGCAACACATTTGATAACCTGCAAAGAAAAAAAATATTCCTGAGAAAGTACGATTTTTGGAAATATGACAACTTAGTGAAACTTCGTGGTTGATGTGCAACCTCTAAATATTGTTTCTAATGTTTTATATATTTTTTCCTGGGGGTTTGGGACCCAACGGTACACTTCTGAATGGTAGGAGCAATACATATAAAAAACAAAGTTTTTAAGGACCACCCTAATATATATATATATATATATATATATATATATATATATATGCTGTATATATAAACATAGGAGAGAGAGTCTTTAGTGGCTCCGGCTTGCTCCTTAATGACACTTAACAGAATTTAAGGTTGGGGCCCCTGCTGCTGTAGTTACGGAAGAAGAAGAAGTAAAATAATAAGAAGAAGAAGAATATGGAGAAGAGGAATAAGAAGGTCAAAGGAGATAAGAAATCAGAACAATTAGAAAATTAAAAAGGATGCAGATGAAGAATTAAAACAAGGGAGAAACTCTCTGTCCCCCCATTCTCTCACTGTTATTCGTTCTCCCCCTCTCTCTCTCTCTCTCTCTCTCTCTCTCTCTCTCTCTCTCTCTCTCTCTCTCTCTCTCTCTCTCTCTCTCTCTCTCTCTCTTTCTTCGCTTATATCTGGTTTCTCATATGTAAATGCAGTCCTCTTGCCTTCATATTACCCTAATAAATTATCTCACCTTTTCCCTCTGTTATAATTTATGTTCTATTTATATATGTTTTTCCCCAACCCTGATGATCTGGGTTGATGATCTGCATATGTGTATTTATGCTATTATTGTGTGTGTATGCGACTGTGTGTGTCTATGTGTTGTATGTGTACGTACTGTATATGCCTATCTATCTATATGTCTATCTATATACTTAGACTCATACCTTATTTATATTGTATATTTTCTATTTATTTTATATTTGTTTATTCTGACCATGGGGTAGCCGACTCAAGACAGAGACTATGTGCCTATGTTCTCTCTAGTCCAGCCCTTCATTCTCCTCTCTGTCGTCTCCTTTTCTTCCTCTATAAATGTTCTTTGTGTAAATATTTGCATCCTATATTAATTTTCTTTCTGTCGTGAATGTTGTCAAAGGAAGGAAACACGGGAAGAATAAAAGTGAGAGAGCTTGTCTGTGCATTGTTAAGTGAGAGAAGGACAGTCGAAAAGGTCAAAAGAAATCCGAGATAAGAGAAGTATAATTATATATATAGATGGATAGATAGAGATGGAGATAGATAGATAGGTATGGAGTTTTAAATAGACATTGAGATAGATAAATAGGTACAAGGGATGATTCTGAGATACATAAATAGATATAGACCGAGGTATATACAGAGTTAGATTTAGTGACAGACATGCTGTACATTTGGACAAGAAAGGAAAGAGGGATATAGCAATAGATAGAGGCATGGATTGCACTTATTTAGTCGCAGAGTCTTACTATAATCGGTTTTGTTTCAGCTGAAAGTAAGTTTAAGCCACGTCACACTTAGCTGTATTTATTCCCGTATTGCCCGAATGTGCTATATGGGAATAGATAGGCAATGTGTTGGGGAGTTGCCTCGGGAGTATGGCAGATTACGCCTACGAACGGGAAATTCGTCGAAAGAAAACGAGGCTCTTATTTGTTTAGCCGAACCACTCACGAACTATTTGTACGTGTAGTGTCCGTAAATTGTGCGCATAAGGTTCGGGAAATACTCACAGGTACGTACAAGATATTATTGGCATACGCATGAGATATGGCCGAGTTCAGTTGTGTTCGACGATGATGAAAACGAATTGGGGGCCAATAATTTACGTACACGAAGCACACAGCACGTAGAACACACATGGATGAGACACACCACATGCACCACACACGCACCAAGCACGAGAACCCTACCACATAATTAAATAAATGAGGTCAAATGGCCCAAACAGCACCACTTCTCTTCCAGTTCCTGCCAGATTAACATGGACTACATGCAGTTATTTACTTATAGATAATATAAAATACAGTTTTAATATCTAAAAAATGGAAATACATCCGAAATATTATATCTCTTGTTTCATATGTTAAGACAAAATATGAAATTAGTAAGCTTAGTGCAAGTGGATCCTATTTGACAACAACTCACATGGCACTACCTAGCGCCATAGTGGGATCGTGAAAGATAGAGAGCATCAAGATAAAATTAAATAGACATATGAGAGAGATAGCTTGGGTTGGATGGATCTGCCTTGTGTGGGCCAATTGGCTTTATGCAGACTCCCATGTACTTATGTTCATATGGTTACGTCCTTAAATAGAGTTAGACCTAAATATTTACTTTCAACACACGATCATATTTTGAGTGTTGTTGTTGTTGTTGTTGTTCCCCAGGCTGTCTAGCCAAGCAGCCCCAAGGTCCCGAGCAAGGCCAAGGCCATAACTGAGCGTCCCCAAAGAACCCGGTTCACCATGCTTACCACTAATAAAGCCCAAGTGACCAAAGCCACTCCAAGGCGGGGAGCTGAGGAGGGTGCGAAAACGCCCGGGAAACCAAAGCCCCAGCCAAGACCCTCTGCCCTTCAGCAATTATGAAGGAAAATTTGAAGGGAAAAGGAAAAATTTGACGCTTTGGCTCCCAGTCTGCCAACCTCTATTTTGGATGTGAATGGGATCTGCTTCGTGTGGCCGGAAGGCCCTCTCCCGATTTCCGTGTTCTTATATTTGGAAAGAATGTGAACATTGAAACATTATGCTTACTTAACCTTGTCAATATCATGCTATTATTATATTTTATTTAACCGATTAAGTTTGAAAATCTTCTTATCTTAACTAGTTTATTGGTTCAATTAATTGACTGACCCAACTCTGATATATATATATATATATATATATATATATATATATATATATATATATATATATATATATATATATATATATATATATATATATATATATATATACCATATTATACTGTATATTTCCTCAACGCAGGGAGCAACGACATTTGGAAATGCAGGACTGAGGAGTTGCTCACCACGTACCAGGAAATGTTGGAGAGGATCAATGAGAAGGGTGGAGTTCCTGTGGTACACAGCATCCTACCAAGAAGAGGGGTAAGGAAGGAATGGTCCTCCAGGGCTATTGGTGTAAATAGCCGGCTGGAGAAGTATTGCAAGTCAAATACTATTCCATTCCTGGATAACTGGACCCTCTTCTATGGTAAGGATGAACTGTATGCCCAGGATGGAGTACATCTCTCTCGATTAGGAGTTTCGACCTTAGCCAGCTCACTCGACAAGTTTGTTGCGTTTTTTTTTTAATAAACCATAGGTGTGTAAGTAAAATAGAATCCCAGCCACATGAAATTGATAGTAATAACAAACATTCTGATAGCGTAGCTTTTCCGTTTAGGTCCAGTAGTTCAACAGGTAAAAATAAATGAGTTAAAAACAATAGAAAAATAGTTACAAATACAAGTAATAGTTTGAGTGTTTATTATACAAATTGTAGGAGTTTATGAAACAAAATGAACGAACTTAGAGCACTGGTTAACAAAGAAAATATAGACATAATAGCGCTAACTGAAACATGGATTAATACAGAAACCAGGCATTTTTTTAGCAGAGTTTGATATACCGGGATATAGTTTGTTTAAATATGACCGAACAAGTAGGAGGGGCGGCGGTATAGCAGTGTTTGTCAGGAGTTCATTAAAAAGCTGTATTAAATCAGGTATTAGAGTAAATAATGAAAATGAAAGTGTTTCGGTAGAGGTTAACGAAGGTAGTGAGACCTTAGTTATTGGAGTTATGTATAGACCGCCAAATATGAGTAGAAATGACGGAACATCATTATGGGAGGAAATTAAAATAGCATCAAGATTTAGCAACGTGTGCATTATGGGGGATTTTAATTTCCCTAATATAGATTGGCAGCAACAAATAGGCGACTCTGATTCAAAGGAGTTTATTGAGGTAGTACAAGATAGTTTTTTATCTCAATTCATAGATACGCCGACTAGAGGTGATAATATTCTCGATTTAGTTTTCAGTAACAATGAACATATGATAAATAGTGTAGAAATCGGGGACCACCTAGGAAATAGTGATCACAATTCTGTATATTTTAATATACAATGGAAAGGTAATATCAGAGAGAATACAACATTAATACCTGACTTCAGAAAAGCCAACTATGGTGGTTTAAGAGAAGCCCTGTTAGCGGACCCTATGGTCAAAAAATTAAGTCGATCCAGGTGTCCAAATGAGTGTATCCTTTCTCGGGCACCTGTCATCTTAAGTCAGGAAGAGACGTCAAACTTGGTAGATACATACAATAATTTTATCAAGTCAGTATTCAATGCGCAAAATAAATATATCCCCAAAAGAAAATTTAGATCAACACAGAACCAACCCAAATGGATGAATAATAGACTATTAGATCTTCTAGGAAAAAAGAGAGGAATATATAGAAAAATTAAGAAAGGCGAAATTCACCGACTTGCTTACTATCAGAATCTATCATGACAGGTAAAAAAGGATATTAGTAAAGAAAAAAGAAATTATGAAATTAAGGTTGCCAATGACTCAAAAAATAATCCTAAAGCTTTTTACCAACTACATAAATCCAAGGTTAGAGATGTAATTGGTCCCCTTAAAACTTCGATAGGAGAAATGACAGAAAATGATTTAGAAATGTGCAGTACATTAAATAGTCAATTTCTTTCTGTTTTCACTAATGAAAATTTGGCACAGTTTCCAGAATTCCGTAAGGTATACAGCGATAGTATAGAAAATAGGTTAAGTAGGATTACGATAAGTAGAAATTATGTGCTTAAGGAAATTGACAGACTGAAACCTCATA
This sequence comes from Paralithodes platypus, assembly GCA_032716605.1. Taxonomy (NCBI): domain Eukaryota; kingdom Metazoa; phylum Arthropoda; class Malacostraca; order Decapoda; family Lithodidae; genus Paralithodes; species Paralithodes platypus. The sequence goes on from CM064508.1 coordinate 10,414,054, forward strand.
AATCGCCTGGTCCTAATGAGGTATATGCTAGAGTATTAAAAGTATGCAGAGATGAGTTAAGTTACACATTAACATTTTTATTTAACAAGTCATTAGAAACAGGTATAGTTCCAGAAGCTTGGAAGCTTGCAAATGTAGTTCCGATCTTCAAAAAAGGTGATAAATCAATAGCATCCAATTACCGTCCCATTAGTCTCACTTCAATCATAGGAAAGCTAATAGAGTCAATTATTGCTAGGAAAATGAGAAACCACTTAGAAACATTTAACTTAATCAATTCTTCTCAGCATGGATTCACTCAGGGACAGTCTTGCTTTACTAATTTGCTTAGTTTTTTCTCAGAGGTATATGAAGCAGTAGATAATGACAAGTCATATGATATATATTTAGATTTCAGTAAAGCTTTCGACAGAGTCCCTCATGAGAGATTGATGAGAAAGGTTGAGGCACATGGAATAGGTGGGGCGTTGTTAGGATGGATTAGGTCATGGCTAATTGGTCGGAAGCAGAGAGTCCGTATAAATGGTACCAAGTCAGAATGGGGAGCAGTCAAAAGTGGTGTCCCCCAGGGATCTGTATTAGGTCCTCTGTTGTTTATTATATACATAAATGACCTTGATTTAGGTATAACTAGTAGGATAAGTAAATTTGCAGACGATACCAAAATGGGGAGAAAAATTGATTCAGATACAGATATAGAGTGTCTGGAAAGGGATATAGATACATTACACGAATGGTCAGTAAATTGGCAGATGAAGTTTAACATTGACAAATGCAAGGTATTAAAGATAGGGAAGATGCATACAAATGTTTAATATAAACTAGCTAATATGGAATTAGAAAACTCAGACTGTGCGAAAGATCTAGGTGTGTTTATTAGCAATGATTTGAAGCCTAGAAAACAATGTATAAGCGTTCGTAACAAGGCAAACAGGATTCTCGGGTTCATATCTAGGAGTGTGAGTAACAAAACTGCTGATGTGATCTTAAAACTTGACTTGTCATTAGTGAGACCCCATATGGATTATGCTGTTCAATTTTGGTGTCCTTATTACAGAATGGACATAGATTCATTGGAGAGAGTACAACGTAGAATGACAAAAATGATCCATAATATTAGAAATTTTCCGTATGAAGAAAGGTTGAAGAAATTAGGCTTACATTCGTTAGAGAGACGCAGAGTTAGAGGGGATATGATAGAGGTATTCAAGTGGGTTAGTGGGATTAATAAAGGGCATAACAAATGTACTAAAGCTCAGTGATAGCGAAAAAACTCGTACAAATGGTATCAAATTAGATAAATTTCGTTTCAGAAAAGATATAGGCAAATATTGGTTTGGAAACAGAGTTGTAGATGGGTGGAATAGGCTACCAAGTGATATAGTGGGATCAAGAACGATAGGGAGCTTTAAGATAAAATTAGATTGGCATATGGACGAGATGGGTTGGGTGTGAGGGGGATCTACCTGGTGTGGGCCAATCGGCGTTCAGCAGACCCCGTAATCTTGTGTTAATCCCTGACCATTTTGGTGGGGGCAGTACTCAAGGTATTAGTGAGTTGGGCCTATTATTGGGCCTTGTAATTGGGGATGGGTGTGACAGGGATCTGCCTTGTATGGGCCGATCGGCTTTTTGCAGACTCCCATTTTCTTATGTTCTTATATATATACATATTTTTTTTTTTTTTTTTTTGTCTATGTGAATGTAGGAGACGAAAGGCATAACTGCCTGCAGCGAATGCCTCCCCCCAGATTTCAAAGAGTTACAGGGCCGAAATCAAGGGACGTTGACATTTTTTAAAGGAGACAGTGTGGTGTGCATGTTAAGTCTAGTGAACTAGATAGAAGGAGGAGGTGTTTGTGAGGGCATGCTGGACTACTCTCAGTGTAAGTGAGGCACAAAGGGAAACAGTAAGAGAGGCCAAGCAAATGAAACAGGAGTTCCAGCAATTCCTTATCAAATGCTTACGGACTCTCCTGGGTATAGCCCTGTTCGATTGGGGCCTACAATCTACCCCCATTCCCCCTATTAGTCGCCTTGTATGACACACGCAGTAGTACGCGTGTACATACATACATATATATATATATATGTTTATATATATATATACCAGGTATATACAGTATATATATATATATATATATATATATAATGTCTACACAATCCCTTTGTCACCCACCCAACCTATATCATGCATGAGCACCAGGGTGCTGATTTTTGGTGTTTTTGTTTAATATTTATAACAAAAATCACTATTTTGTTTATATTGTTTCGATTGATTTGATTTTGTTGTCAAAATGTATTATATAATATTTTAAAAGCAGTATAAGCTACTGAATACACACTGTTAACTTCATGTTATGTCTTTCCACTTATGGTTCAGGCTGAAAGCCACAGCCCAAAATCCAAATGCATATACTTGTTCAAAACCTGTCTGTTCAGTACTGGTTAAGGTGGAGTTGCCAGAGGTATCAAGACAGCATTTTAGAAAACTGATTATATAGTATTGCCACACATAAAACTGATTATATAGTATTGCCACACATAAACTGATTATATAGTATTGCCACACACAAAACTGATTAGATAGTATTACCACACACAAAACTGATTATAGTATTACCACACACAAAACTGATTATATAGTATTACCACACACAAAACTGATTATATAGTATTACCACACACAAAACTGATTATATAGTATTACCACACACAAAACTGATTATATAGTATTACCACACACATAAACTGATTATATAGTATTGCCACACATAAACTGATTATATAGTATTGCCACACATAAACTGATTATATAGTATTGCCACACATAAAACTGATTATATAGTATTACCACACACAAAACTGATTATATAGTATTACCACACACAAAACTGATTATATAGTATTACCACACACAAAACTGATTATAGTATTACCACACACAAAACTGATTATATAGTATTACCACACACAAAACTGATTATATAGTATTACCACACACAAAACTGATTATATAGTATTACCACACACAAAACTGATTATATAGTATTACCACACACAAAACTGATTATATAGTATTACCACACACAAAACTGATTATATAGTATTACCACACACACAAAACTGATTATATAGTATTACCACACACAAAACTGATTATATAGTATTACCACACACAAAACTGATTATATAGTATTACCACACACACACCTGATTATATAGTATTACCACACACAAAACTGATTATATAGTATTACCACACACAAAACTGATTATATAGTATTACCACACACAAAACTGATTATATAGTATTACCACACACAAAACTGATTATATAGTATTACCACACACAAAACTGATTATATAGTATTACCACACACAAAACTGATTATATAGTATTACCACACACAAAACTGATTATATAGTATTACCACACACAAAACTGATTATATAGTATTGCCACACATAAAACTGATTATATAGTATTGCCACACATAAACTGATTATATAGTATTGCCACACATAAACTGATTATATAGTATTGCCACACATAAACTGATTATATAGTATTACCACACACAAAACTGATTATATAGTATTACCACACACAAAACTGATTATATAGTATTACCACACACAAAACTGATTATATAGTATTACCACACACAAAACTGATTATAATAGTATTACCACACACAAAACTGATTATATAGTATTACCACACACAAAACTGATTATATAGTATTACCACACACAAAACTGATTATATAGTATTACCACACACAAATAGCTTAATCTACTATTATATAGTATTACCACACACAAATAGCTTAATCTACTATTATTCTGACAATGCCTATGTGACTTACCTTGGTTTTTTAAATATTACAACAACAACAACAAAAAATTAAAAATAATAATGATTTTTTTAGGAAAAAATCAATTACTTAATCCCCTTATTAAATAAATGTGATTTAATCATTGCCAACCATCAGAACATAAGAACATGGTAGAACACGGACGCATGCTAATTGCTGTTTAGTCCCTCCCACAGTCAGCTGTCAAATCAGAGAACAAGCCTTATATCATGTGTATCAGATCAGATCAGATGAAGGTATTAAAGGATAAGCATTTACAACGGCACCTCCTATCTACATTCTATTTGTCCTATCTTTTTGATGAGTGTAGAGAGGGGAGAAGGGGTGTTGGAGAGAGAGGAAGCTGTTGGAGTGGCTTTGTTATGTGTGTTATTAGTCTGTATATGTCGTCGAGGTGTCCCCCAACTGGGTGCAACCATGTGAAACATGCTAGGACGTACTTCAACACCAACTAAATGTCCGCCTGGGCTGGGATCGAACCCAGGTCAAGCAGATTCACACGTGAGTGTGCTCACCACTCGACCACCGCGGCTCCTATATGCGAATAGTATCTTGTACGTACTTGTAAGTATTAAGTATCTTGTACGTACTTGTACGTATTTCCTGAACCTTGTGCGCACCATTTGCGTACGATACACGCACAAATCATTCGTTGGTGATTCGACCAAATAATATGAGACTCACTATTTTTTTGACGAATTTTCCGCACGCTGCGCTGCCGTACTCTGCCATACTCTCTAGACAACTCCTGAAAAACATTGCTGATAATTTCCCATATAGCACATTTGTGCAATACGGGACAAAATATGGCTAAAAATGAACCTAGGAACAGTAATACGTAGGATATAAGTATAATATATAAATATATTACATATAAATAAATATAAATAATTATAATGATAATATTCATGAAAGGTAAATAGTAATTAATTTATCTGATAATATTCAAGAAGTATAAGTAAGAATTGAAATGCAATATTATCTTTTCAAATGAGTAATTAATATTACCGTATATAAGTATATAAGTATAACATATAAGTATAAGTCAGTAATATAAGTATATAAGTATAAGTTTAATGATACCGTACTAATCACATAATATAATGATACCCAAAGGAAAATAAATTAAAACTATTAAATAAAACAAAACATGATGGAATACATTAGAAATGTATAGATAGCTAAAAATATAATTAGGCATTGCCTGGGCCATATGCCCTCATTTGTATATATGGCAGGGTTCTCGTGCTTGGTGTGACTGTGGTGCGTGTGGTATGTGTCATTCATGTGTGTCGTGCATGCAGTGTGCTTCGTGTACGTACATTTTTCGCCTGTAATTTGTTTACATTATTGTCGTATGTTTTGCACGTTCGTCGACCTGCGTGTTATGTACTGACGACGTACGTACGAGTGTGTACGCCGTTTGTCACATGTGCGTACTTAGTTCGTAAGGTCAGATTTTTTGCCGAAATTAGAGCATTGTTCGCCCAACTTGCATTTTCGAGCAATACGGGGAAAAATACGGCTAAGTGTGACGCAGCCTTCAGCAACTAATTTCTTGAAACTTAAGGGAAATATATGAAACTACCAGTACATTGTCTATGTCATATTAAGTATTCGTAGTAATAACATATGTTGTTACAAAATCTTCGAAATAGCTGAGCAATCAAGATGGGGAAATGGCAATTTACAGTCAGCTGGAAAAACAACTTTTGAATTGCGTGTTCCTTAGGGGGAATGGTTCCTCCAACACCCCTTCTCCCCTCTCTACACGCTTCAGAAAAATAGGAAAAGTAGAATGTAAATACGAGGTGCCGTTGTAAAGGCTTATCCCTCAATACTTCATCTGATCTGATCTAGTAAACATAAAAAACAGATCAGTGTTATTGGCCGATAACAGACGAGTCCAAGATTTCAAAGAGCCACAGCGATTGTTGCTACTTGACTCACTCGAAAATTGTGGAGGTGTCGTGCAGTTCTTGTTTCAATGCAAAAGGGCCATCGGTGCAGAGTTAGAGGCAGGTATATATTACTCTGTGGCATGGAGCCACATTGAGGCTAATTAGACGGTGAGCCATTTAATTCCACTCTGGTCATGTTGAAGGTGAATTTAGATTCATTTGGCATAGTTATGTATCATGTCAACAAACATTCTAGAAACAAGTGCTGACACCTGGATATCTGAGTATCATTATTAAAGCATAAAACAATGTTGATGTCTAGCTATCTCAAAGTCACACATCTCTGCTCCTAGTTTATGCAGTATGTTTGTATGTTGAATATAGTAGCTCCAGGAAGGTAGAGAAGAGATGAAGGGGCGTGAAAGAAGTATAAATGAATTTACACTTTCTCCTCCACAATGCAGAACATCTGCTTATCAGAATTCATTTATCCCCAGAGCTACTACTCTTTGGAATTCACTTCCCTCGAATTGCTTTCCACAAACTTACAATCTACAAATGTTTAAATGCAGTAGATACAAACACTTTATGAATGGAGGATGCCTTTAGGCACATGGACCTTTTTGTTTTTTCTGTGTTTTTCCTTCCTCCGTTCATTGTCTCTTAAAAAAAAAACAAAAAAAAAAAAAAAAAAAACACACACACACAGAAGAGGGGAGAAGGAGAATAAAGATCAATAATTAAGGAGATATGGGAAACAGGAAAGAGAGATGGAGGACAGAGAATGGCAAATTGAGTTGAGAGAGAAGAGGAGTGGTGTGAAGGAAATAGGAAGAGGTAGTAAAGAAATATTCCCACTATATTCTCTGTCCTTACCATTGCACTTCACTGCCTGTGCTCCAAGTCTGAGGGAGAGAGAGAGAATGAGAGTGAGAGTGGGAGAGAGTGTGTGAGTATGTGTGAAATAGAGATTGAATATGTGTGTGTGAGAAAGAGAGAGAAGGCCTAGTTCTATAACTATGTCATAAAATGTATTCAAACTTTTCGTAATATAATGAAAATGTTTATATAATTTAATGAACCAAGTTCACAGTTTCTGTTTAATATTTACTCCTCTCTCTCATTATTTCTCTCTCTCTCTCTCTCTCACACACACACACAAGTGACACTCTTCCAAAGCTGTCCATCACTCTTTAAGTATTCACTACCACCTCCCCAACACACACACACATACACCCACACTGACACAAACACACACACACATTCAGATGCACACTCACCTGTCTACTATCCTTCACATACACGGCTTACAGGTACACGCACACACACTAACAACAATAGCATTGATGCAAACCCTTACGCTGAGGCTTCTCTTGACCAATCAGGAACAAGGCCACTTACTGAGCTAAAGTAATTTTGTAAATAAACAATATCTCACCGACATGTCCGAAGCCACCAAGAAGAACATAATATTTAATTTATGAACCTTTCATTGTTTAGCTTGGCTAATTCGATCCACCACAGCCAACAGGAAGAGGAATAGAGTATCTAGTCAATTGATAAGATAAGGTAGCCTAGCTGTACTTAGCCTACACAGGATAACAACACTTTTGTGGACTAAGTTAAGGATTTCTGATTGGGATTAATCATTGATAGTTATCGGTTATTAGCTAGTTTGGAAATGAGTGTATTATTTATACCTTAACCACAGTATATTGCTCTACTTTACCATGCCGGCCTACACCTAGGCAGTGCTAGCCAAACCAAAATGCCAGACTTTACTATGCCTACACTTTGGCAGTTCTAGCCAAGCCAAAATGCCAAACTTAGGCCTTATTTTTAAAAATAGACCAAGGGTAATATGTTTTATTCATAACACCCCAAGGCCCAACTTTTCAAAAGTGTAATTTTAGGCTAGCCTACGGTAATATATTTGTTTATGCACAGCTCCATTTTTTTGAGGGAGTAAAGCCCCCCACAACCCATTATTGTATCCCACGGTTGGTGAAAAAACAATTTACCCAACACCTGGCTGTGGGATACAATACTGGGGTAATGGGGGCTTTGACCCACCTACCCCCCATGACATTGTCATCATCATATACAGTATATTACCAGCAGGAGCAAATAACATCATTCAAATTTTATGCGAATAGAACTGCGAGTGTGCGCCTACGTAAACAAAGCAGACGGTGTGCCTGCTAACACAACACTTACCTTTGGTAAGGGTAGTGTTAGCCGGCGTACCAGCCTACTTGATTACATGAAGTTGCAAGCTCGCACAAAATTATCCAACGGCCAGCTGTTATTTTCCCCCCTGCTTGTAATATCTAAGGTGATAACAATATGTCTATGTTTTCCTCTTCACACTTATACAAACATATCTCTTCTTGTCCTCCAATCCTCTTCCCCTCCCAATAGTTTTTCCCCTTTCCCCCGATCAACAACGACGTCTTTTTAATTGTATGTTGGCTATATTGAGACGATTTTGTGCAGTATTAGAAGGATCTGAGGTAATAAAAAGGGTTAAGTGAGTTAGTTCAAAGCCTGTTCAAACTGTATTAAATCGTCTAATAGTAGCCAGCATTAAGTTAAAAAGACGTCGCCGGTACAG
>CM064508.1:10422549-10516247 GCA_032716605.1 Paralithodes platypus
TCCCAAAATTAGTACAATGGATGTACAATTCAAACTGCTCTGATACCTTCAGGCTCTGGAACAGTCTGTTGCGGGTCAGTAAGAGAACTGAAGACTTTCGTCCGCACCAGGCCTGTTCACAGAAAAGTCCTGACATTCACTGCCACAGTGGGAGAATCTGGAGGAGAGGGGGAATCAGGGGACCTATGGTAGGGTTTCAGCATATTTATATGGAGTACTTGCGTGGGCTTTCTCATGTATGGGGTAGTTACTAGATGTAATCGGTAATGCTCACCCTCCGGATGATCTTATATGGGCCCCTGAATTTGGCAGATAAAGATTGGTCAAACAGGGGGAGCAGGACCAAAACCTCATCACCGTGATTATAACTCCCTCTCACAGGCCTTTTCTGTCATACACCATTTCTTCCATGTGAGCTTTTAGCCACTGTAAGTTTTGAGCGGCAAACTCACATGAGGCATCTCAGCCGGGTTTTGAAATCTGAAACATACTTTGAGGAAGGTTTTTTGGTTCCCCTCCTGGCCAACTAGGCTAATCCTGCAATATTTTGCAAAAGGGACCTCATTACCTGGTGAGCCGAAAAACTAGCTCATTAGGGGAAAAACCCAGGGATTCAGTTGGAACCTCACGAGTAGCAAATAAAAGAAAAGGTACCCCCTTATCCCACTCAGCTCCGGTCTCTGTACAATACTTACGTAACATTCCCTTTAATGTCTGATGATATCGTTCGAGAACCCCTCGACTCTCTGGGTGGTAGGTGCTAGACTTACATGCTCGATACCCAACTCCTTCAGGGACTGCTGGAAAATGTTAGAGGTAAAATTAGTTTCGTTGATCACTTTGCACCTCATGGGGGAAACCCATTCTGGTGAAGAATTTGAGCAGTTCCTTGATGACAGTTGGAGCAGTGGTAGTCCTTAAGGGTATAGCCTCTGGGTAGCGAGTTGCCATGTCCATGATAGTTAATAAATAAATGTTACCTTGGGAAATCTTAGGCAATGGGCCTACAATGTCCACTACCACCCGAGTAAAAGGATTCTCGAAAACGGGCAAGGGCACCAGAGGATGTACAGGCACCTTATGATTGGGTTTTCCTGTCATCTGGCAAGTGTGACACTCTACAAAACTCCACTACATCTGCACGCATTCCTGGCCAGTAAAAGTGGGCTCTGATTCTGTCTAGAGTTTTTCTCACACCTAGGTGTCCTGCCATGGTATACAATGTGCCATTTCCATGATATCTCTACGACAAGGTTTGGGGACTACTACTTGATGGACGTCCCAAGCCCCGTCATCGATTGGTCTGTGTGGCGGTCTCCATCTTCGCCACAATACTCCTCCTTTGAGGTAGAAACATTCACCACCCTCCTTCTCACATTCCTCTTCACTCACGGACCTGGCAGCTAACTCCTTGCATTCACTATCATCTCTCTGTAGCTCTACCAGGCCACTAGGACAATTTTGGAGGGGTTTCATGGTCATCGTTAGGGTCAAGATGAGCCATAAAGGTGTCAGATAAATCCACCTCAGTCACATCATCAGGCACAGTTGGAGCGTCATTCACACTCTCATCATCCCTTTCATCAACTCTTACATTCGGTACATTTCTGTCTGAGGGAACTGCTACTTGAGACATTGAACGTGTGACAGCACACACAGGGAAAACTGTTGGCATCTCCTTTTTCGAGCTCACCGGTTAGTGGCTCGTTAACAGGGGAAAGTGACAAAATGGGGTCTGGTCGGACCTTCTCACCTGCTACACCATTCCCCAAAAGGAGCGTTACCCCAGGCACAGGGATATCTTGGGACCTACACAAAGCTATGGTGGCCTCACCCTGTAGTAACTCACATTCAATTTCGCCTTTTACCAAGTATGCATAAAACTGTCCTCCAGCACCTCTCATTACAACTGGTTCGCCAGGTGGGCACTCAGTGTAAGGATTCACCATGAGGGTGCTAGTAGAACCTGTGTCTCTCAGAATTTTTACCTCATGCATACAACCATTTAATCTCACGTTGCCAGATGAAATAAAGGGACGGTAACTGTCCTGCACTGATGGTGAAATTATTATTGGCTTAACCCTAGTGGGTTGCACCACACATGCTACTACACCCCTGTCTAGATGATTTACGTTAGCTGCTAGGTACTCCTTCTGTCGGGAGTCCTGCATTAAAGGAACTTTTGGTGCTAGGTACTCCTTCTGTCGGGAGTCCTGCATTACAGGAACTTTTGGTGCTAGGTACTCCTTCTGTCGGGAGTCCTGCATTAAAGGCACATATGGAGTTTGAGATACGGCGGCAACTGTCTGCCCCGATCTCTCGGTTTTCTCCTTGGCCCAGCACTGATAAGCTAGGTGGCCTCTCATGCCACAAAAAGTACATACTTTAGGGGATACGGGAACATTCCCTCTTTGAGCATTACTATTAGTTATTGGCCCACCTCTGTTACCATTGGCCTGAGTCGCATTTTTAGTTGGGGGAACAATTCTGTTTTGGCTAGCTGGGGAAGACGTTATAGGCTTGTGACTGGGTCTGTCAGATTTGTGATTGGGATACTTAAAATTAGAACTAGAATTATCGTAGGGCTTCTTTCCACGAAATTTGTTTTTGAGCACGTATGTGTCAGCCATGTCAGCAGCGTCGGCAAGACAATCTACCTTTTTCCCCTTTAACCCTTAAAAAGCGGCTCACCACTTAAGTCGAGTTAAATAAAGCTGGACTATGTGGCGGCGCTCGACATAACTCGAGTGGCAATTTCAGCACGTAATGTGGCTGAGAGAGAGAGACAAGTGGTGGCAGGAGACTAGCGAGCGTATGACTGCTCCAGACCACCGCGGAGAACCTACTGACACAAATCTCAGCTCCCTCCTCCCTCTCTCACTCGCTACATACTCAATTATGTACCGAAAGTACCAAATTACCTGCTTTTTGCACTCGCGTTGACGGTTATTGCAGAAAACTATCCATCATACAAGGATCGTTATGGTGTCATTCGAAAGCTCTGTTTATGCCCTATCAGGGATAGATACTTGTTTTACGTTCTGGGTCTTATTTAGGCATGAAAATGATCACGTAAACAGCCCTATTTTGGCTAAAAACACCCCGCTGGGCGGTACACATAAATAAACCGCATAGGCCGCTCGTAAGGTGTTAAATGATAGGATACAGAAGAATCAATTTTCCATAGGAAATTTTCTAACAGGACCAACTCCTTCAGATCGTTGTAGCTTGTGACTTTCTTACTCTTGACCCAATGATTGAAAGTTTTAGTCATGGTCCTGGCAAATACCTTATGGGTTTCTTCTAGTTTCTTCTGGTTTTTACGGAAAGATTGCCTGTAAGCCTCAGGCTGCAATTGATAGGTTTTTAGGATAGCTTCTTTGAGATTGTCATAATCCTGCCTAACTTCTGCTACTTCTGACAAATACGTGGCTCGAGCCTGCCCTGTCAAAACAGTTTGTAACATAAAAGGCCATTGATCTCTTGTCCACTTCATAACTCCAGCAAGTTCCTCAAACAAAACAAAGAAATCCTGCACATTATCCTCAGTGAAAGGTGGAATGACACTAGTCATAGTCAAACCCAGAGGGGGAGCAATTACAGGAGCATTTGTATTGACATTTAGTTGAGCCGTTTGATATTGATATTGATAATGTTCGGTCTTTATTCTGGCTTCTTCGATATTTGCTCTGGCTTGTTCGGCATTTATTCTGGCTAGTTCTATATTTGCGTTGGCTTGTTCGGTCGTTGCTTTGGCTTTTATGCTGGCTTCTTCGGTATTTATTCTGGCTAGTTCTATTTTTAATTTGGCTTGTTCTAGTTCGCATATTTGATCACCGGTCAAACCAGGTGGCAATTGTATATCAAGTTGGCTAGGTTTACTCGGGATCCCATCAACTGCTCCGTCACCCTCCCCGCCTTCTACAGGGAACAGGTGGGTTTTTATGGTCTGAGCCACCTCTACTTTAGACATGTTTGAGACAGTTAATTGGAGATGTGAGGCAAGCACTTTCAGTTCGGATTTTGACAGACAGTCAATATCAGGGGCTGTGGGTTCTGATTCTATGAAAACTCGAGCATCTTAGTCATTAATTAGTTGAGGCATGATTAATATTTGATTTTAAGTAGTGAAACGGTAATGAAACTGAGTGAAACTGTATGAAACGAATCCTGGCAAGGTCGCCACTCTTCTGTTACGTATCTTGATCCTCAAGTGGTTAACTTGATGAATCTAGATAGCACAGAGATATATATTAAGGTATCAGTCAGCTGAAGGCAAAACAAAAGTAAAATCTAATAAAGTCATTTCCTGTCGTTGCTTCCTTTCCTTTTGGATCTTAGGACTTAGTATCCTTTATTGACTGATACTCTTTAATTATGAAAAATACTGAAACTAATTAAGTCATGTAGTATTTATAAAGAATTATTATTTAACCGAAGCTTAGTAGGCTATGGTTATGAACCGAATAAGTTATAGCTAAAGAAGGACTATTAATTTTATAAAAAAGTCTTGAAAGATAAATATTAAAGTAAGAATATTTCTGTCTCTTACCCTTTTTGAAATGAATAGATAGTTTTATGATATGTCTTTTTATTTATATTTAATGTAATTATTCTTGGTTCTTGTCTTACGTTAATAGTATTATATTATTATTATCATCATCAGGATTTATATCAAAGTCACATAAAAAGTTAGATATATATTTAATAATTAGTTAAATGTATTTCTTAACCACGTAACATTGAGGTTTGATTATGAGTAAATAAAGTTACAGGATCGTTTCATAGATTCGATTCAGGTCTCACTCAAATAATATGAAAAGCAAAAATAATATTTTGAAGCTAAAAGAATTTTCTTCAGCTTAGGAAATCACTATAAGAAATATTAACACACCCATGTTAGTCTAAGGCGATATTACTAATATGAGACAATAGCATCACCGTACTACGCACCGTTAAGCAATGTAAGCTTAATTAAAAGAAAATGAAAGAACTCGTAAGTATTAATATAAAACAATAGTATTACTTTCATCATAACCCAATTACTTAAAGAGTTGCTTTAGTCCACAAGTTAGTCAACTAAAATAGTTAAGCACATAATAGTAGCGTTAACGTTAATTCCCAATCAAATAGTTAAGCACATAATAGTAGCGTTAACGTCAATTCGCAATCAAATAGTTAAGTACACAATAATAGTAGCGTTAACGTTAATTCCCAATCACATATCTCACTAACCAACATAACGTAAGTGTTTACACCGAACACACTTAACACACATTTATATAATCTGACTGACAGTCACAAACCCATTATAATACTTCACCCCGTCTTCCTCCAGCTGCAAGTTCACCTTCACCAACTCCAAATGAGACTGATTTGAATGCCCACAACTCGGGTCTTATATACTAAACAATGATGGTCTAGGAACGAATCAGGAGGCGGGGGTTGGTGCCCGCTCCAATCATAGCTCCTCGAGTCGCATAACAGGTGCCTGGTCCATTCACAACTCCTGGCGTCGATCATACGTCATAGCGTCGGTCATCAAGTAGTTTGCAGGGTCCCCTATGACGCACGCAGGTGTGAAGGCTTGTTTGCTGGTATGCAGGCTAGCTGGTTTCCCCACTCGCTAGTTCGCTCGCTAGTTTGCTTCGCCGCTTGGGTAGTTTGGCTCCTTCAACTCTAATTCTAACTCTTAAATTAACATACAGGGCTCCGTATGTCAGAATATATATACTGTATATATATGTGTGTGTGTGTGTGTATGTGTGTATATGTATGTACCGGTGTATATATATATATATATATATATATATATATATATATATGCATATATACATATATAGTTTGTAAGGCAAGACTGCCTAGTAAGGACCTTGAGGTCTGTGTGGTCTGTGTATTGTGACGCTCACCGCTTCCCCCAGAACCGCATGGCTTACTCGCTAGGACTCGCCAGGGCAGAGAATGTACCTACAGTCTACCTATCATTGTGTGCTTTCCTTCTCGAGAAAGCTTGTGTTGCAGACAGTTCAGAACTGTTCTTTGTTTTCGTCTGTCACAATCCTTTCTATTTAATTTAGTCAATTGAAAGTATTGTGTTGAGTAGTTGAATGATGGGAAGGCGAGCGAGAGAGAGAGAGAGAGAGAGACCAGGTGGTGTGACTTGGTGGTGAATGTGGCGCGTGGCTGGCCCCCTTACATAGGCCTCGCGGGATTCATTGCCTCCTGCCTAACACGGCCTACTAGGCGGCTGCTTACTGGGCGACTGTCGCGCGCCCTCGTGCCATTCCTGCGAACTGGGACTCCACCCATGCGGTCCCTGGAAATATCCTGGTCAGATCCGTCCCAGACAGCATACTCTAAGCATCTCCCATGAACTGTTCCACACTCTTGTCTTAGAATCTTTCTCTCCTGCTGCCTCTATCATTTCCACTACTTCCTCACCTTTTATTAATATCAATCCCCCTCTGGTTCCCTGCATCGCCACCTTGAATTGGTGGCCAGACTGTATTATATGCTGGATCTCACATTTCTTATGTACTAGGCTAAGGTTGAAGATAGTCATTGTCTTTTTGGGAGATTGTATTGCTCGGACTGTCTCCATCAATCACTAATGTTTCTACAGGGTTAAATAATGCTAGACTAGGGATCAGGTACGTTGCTGTTGGTGTTTTCACTGTGTGTAGGCTACTTTTGAGCTGCACGACACTACGGATTCTGTGGGTTACCTGGGTGGATCTTTTGTCTGTGTACCTTGGAGTTTAGACTGTGTAGTGCGTGAGGGCTGCTTGCCTAATCCACCCAACACTGTTCTAACTCTATTTGCTTTTACTTTTGAGGGTCGCCAGGAGGATACTCGATACTTGTGATCGAGAATCCTCAAGAGAGCACCCCTTCATATTAACGTAATCAGGCCGCACAGACCCAAGGTCCACACTAGGCTAGGAGCTGCCTTGCTCCACCAGAATTCTGTACCTTTGCGCATCCCAGCTAGACTTTGTTAACCCGGGTAGACATTAGCTGATTAGATCATGTACTCTTTTATACAAACCCATTATTTCTACACAAGCATTTTGAGGTCTAGGTTGCTGTAGAGAGACACAACCAGCATACACCAGTTTTGTTAATAGGAGTACTACTTTTTCGTGGCGAGCATTATTACTGTTGCACCGCTTATAATATTCTTGTGTCCAATAACATTATAGGTCCAGCCTTTTCGTGTATTTAGCCTACACGTGCATTGTCCTGCCTCCTGCTATTTTGTGGTTCCATTTCCGATACGTTCTTCTTAGTAGCATCCTACATTATTCAGAAGATTCCTTGTTCGGTGCTTGAGGACTTTACAACACTTTCTTTCATAAAGGAGTGACAGATATTATTGATTAAAGTAACGTTAAGTAAACCTTCTTCCTGTTTGCATTAGATCACTCTTGTGATTTAATTAAGTTAACTATCTTTTCCTTGTGTACCATAACTAAGCAACCATATGTTATAGGTAATAGGCTGTTTCAGAGAACATCAGCCTATAGTAGAAGCACATAGATACTGAGAGTTAAGATACCCCGCTATCACAGATATAACTCTGGAGGGTATATGTGTTCTTTGTTCGACGGGATTATATATCAGGGGTTGGATCTAGCGTTTCCGTTGTTGCATGTATGCCAGTTGTGACGCCTCCCGGCGTTGACAGAATGGTTGCGTGGGGCATTGCAGCTCGCTAGCGCTCGCCAGGATGGGGGGATGGGCTACAGTTGTCCTAGAATGATCTGCTTTATTTTATTAGTGTCGTGTTGCCACAGACAGTCTAGAAATGGTCTTTGTTTTGGTCTGTGACCGCGCCTTATATTTTATAATCACTATAATATAAATGTTGCTTGTGTGGGAAGCGAGCGAGAGAGGGTGAGGGAGTACACCTGGCAGCGGGGGTGAGCTATGCCGCGGCTCGCTTGGGCGCTGACGGCGTTGGCGGCCGGGTGGTCAACTAGTCCCTGCCCATCGCGGCCTCATGTTCTTTACCAGCTCAGAGCTTGCCTGACACGCGTACCGTCTACATCCTTTGCAATTCTGTCCCCCATACTCGCCACTTTGCATACTATTTCTCTCTCTCGACTTCTCCTTTCTCATTCTCTAATCTTTATTAAACTCAACATCCCTTCTGGTTTCAGCATAGACGTTCACCGTCGGCCAGTCGTATTGTACGCGAAGCTCTCAGATATTTCTATGTATGAGGTTTGGAGAGACGGACTTTTCCGTGTGTGTCCTCTCTCGGGAAGGTTGTAGACCGGTATATGTCTCCCTGGCAAGGTGTTGAGTGATTCTGC
This sequence comes from Paralithodes platypus, assembly GCA_032716605.1. Taxonomy (NCBI): domain Eukaryota; kingdom Metazoa; phylum Arthropoda; class Malacostraca; order Decapoda; family Lithodidae; genus Paralithodes; species Paralithodes platypus. Next base: position 10,430,868 of record CM064508.1, read on the forward strand.
TTGGTTATCTAAAGCTAGACTAGGGGTAAGGTTACTGTGTCGTTGTCTCCGATGTGTGCAGTGTTAGCTAAGCCCTGCACGACATCGACAGGTACTGTGGGAGCCTAGGTTGTCTTCGGGTGGGTTTACTTTGCGAGCACAGCGCTGTGGTGTGAGAGGGCCATAGCCTATCCCTCACAACTTAGTGCTGCCTCTTTGTGTTGACTTCTGAGGGATCGCCAGGATAGAACTAGGTACTAGAGACCTAGATTTATCAAGAGAGCATCCCCGTCATATAACGTAATCTTCATTATACCACCTTCGGACAACGTTAGGCTACGAGCCGCATGCTCGCCCATTGTTGCCCTGCCTTGATACCCCAGCTAGACTTTATTAACTGAGCAGACACTGGTTAGAGATAAGCCCCCATTATTATATGTATGCAGCATTATTATTCGCTGCACTTTTGAGCCGAGGTTGTTGTTGAGTTGCACAACCCTAGTAGGCTGTTGCGTTGTGTCACAAAGTATTTCTTTAGTTGTCAAGCATTACTACCTTTGCGCAGTCTTTATTATTCGCCTGCCTATTATTACTATATGTCCTAGTATTTATTGTGACCCGTATTCTGCATTATAATTGTTCAAGATTCTTTACGAACATCTTCCCAGCATCAGACTTATTTCAGAAGTGTCCAGTTGATGTTGCAGGACTAGCATTGCACTTTCTTTAATACAGGAGTGTCAGTTATTTGAGTATCTACCGTAACGTTAATTAATCACGTTAACTATCTTTTCTTTGTGTAACCTAATCGAGTAATCTTTTACTGTTTGAGAATTGGCTGTTTCATCGAGCGTCAGCCTAGTGTGTGTGCACCAGTTACCGAGTCATAGGATACCTCGTTGTCCAGGCACGACTCAGGGCGGTAATGGTGTTTTGTTTTCCAGTGTTTAAGGCAGGGGTTGGATCTAGTGTTACCGTTGTTGCATTTTGCCATTATCTAGTCCAATGTTGAAGAGCCCTGTGTCTTTGAGAACCTGGATCGTAACAAATGGCGACCTAGCTCAGGATCTTGTGAACTAAGAGATAATTGCAGGATTGTTGTGGTCATTTGTTTTATTGAGGAGTATAGTGGGCATGTTAATTTTTTTTGGCAAAGTAGTATAGCACTTGAGAGTCTTCAGACATTTTTGGCAAGTGAATAGTGCTACATAAGAGTTTGGGGTACTTCTTTTCTGAATATTGTGGTGAGAAATTTTTGTGAGCATCATGTCTTATACCGGGTCAGAGGAGAATGGAGACACAGTACGTAATGTCGAAACTGAGGAACAGCAGCATGATGAAAGGGTTAATCGGGTGAACTGTGAGGAGGATGCTTGGATATTTTTGCAATGGCCTGTTACTGCCGAGCGGTTGGAGGGTATGGATCGGTACGGTCTTCAATGCCTGGCCACAGCTATCGGTCATGCGGTTACTAGCAGCATGACCAAGGATAACTTGATAACGTGTGTACTGGGCAGGGTGACTGGTGAGCGAGATAGGTTGAGTGCTCAGAGCCCTTCGGCCATGCTTCCCCTACACTCGACTCCCAGCCATCCCAGTAGTTTGCCAACCCCGGGTACGCTTCCGCAGTTGGGTGGTGACTGGCAGGGTGGGTTGCCCCTGGGGGGACCACCGGTAATTTCAAACATTGTAGCACCTTCACCTCCTCAAGGGTTAACTCCAGAATTATTGCTTCAGCTCGAATTAGCTAAGATCCAACAGCAAATAGAATTAGCCAAGATAGAAGCGAGAAAAACTATCAGTCAGCAGTCTCAGCACATAGAGCTAGCAAAAATCCGAGCTGATTTAGAGTCGACTAGGTACTGTGCCGACATGGACGTAGAGAAGTCGCGAGTAGAGGCAACGGGACAGCGACTTGGGGCTGGTAACCGTGTTCATGAGCAGTCTCTCTCGCACTTATTGAAACTGGTTCCGGTGTTTGATGAGAGTGGTGTAACAGAATTTTTCACACGCTTTGAGAAGAAGTGCCAGGAACACCAGTGGCCAGAGAATAAATGGGCAGCACTTGTTTCCTCTAGATTAATAGGCAAGGGTCTTAAAGCCTACGATGCGTTGCCTATAGAGTCTTGTATTATCTATGAGGAACTCAAGGAGGCTGTCCTGAGAGCATACGAACTACAACCAGAGACGTACAGGTTGAAGTTCCGGGGTGTTGCCAAGGGTCGGGAGAGCACCTTTTTGGAGCATGCCCGGGAGTTGTCCGATGCTTTTGGGAATTGGCTGAGGTCGGAGAAAGCTACTACGTTTGACGACATTAAACAGTTGGTGCTTTTAGAGCAGTTTTTCAAATGCACGGGCGGCGACCTGACGTTAAACCTTAAAGAAAAGCAACCAAAAACTCTACAGGAGGCAGCTGAGATGGCTGACCTCCGGCTATCACTAATTCGTGGGTGCGGGTCTGCCCAGCGTAGTGAGGCAGGTAACAAGGGGCGTGACGCCCCACCCCCCCGAGTTAGTGATATACCTTATGCAAACAAGTACAAGAGCCATGATACCAAGACTGACCACAAGACTAGCACGGTCCCATTTAAGAAGGGGCCAGGCCCTTCCCAGTACCAAGGGAAGCCCAAAGGGGAGTTGGAGTGTTATCATTGTCATAAAAAGGGGCACTTTGCAAGAGTCTGTCCTAGCAAACCACCTACAGCAGCTGTGTCTTTGGCCTGCAACATTGGTGTGTCTCCAAAGTCATCTGAGTTTGCCCGGGGCAGTTCGTCAGAGGCTGAGGCACAGCCAATGCAGAAGCACCTGGGAGGCTCGAACCCTGCTCAGGATGTTTTTTGCGACCATAGAGGGCGGGGTTGCGTGATGTGGGCGGGGCGCAAGCATGGAGTAGAGGTCTTGCGTGATACAGGTGCTTCCCAGACTCTGATGAAAAACTTGACTGGCTACCCTATAAACGTGGCTCGGGTGGTGGTGGTGCAGGGTATTAATGCAACTCGGTCATACCCGCTGGTGCGGTTGGAGTTGGAGGTGGATGGTGTGGCACGTGAATTGGATGTCGGGATTGTGGAGAAACTGCCAGTGGAGGGCGTCGACCTTCTTCTCGGCAACGACTTTGCAATGCCCGCTTCTGAGGTTCTACCCTTAGTCGTTGCCGAGAGGCCGGCCGACGTGAGTAGGGAAGAGCAAGAGTGGGTCGAGCGGTGCCAGACACAACCCATGGCGTGTGTTGTCACCCGAGCTCGGGCAGCTAAAGTGTCACAGCCTAGTCCTCCGTCTTCAGACCAGCGGAGGAACGATCAACAGGAGGAGGCTAAAGCTGGAGTTGGTTTTAAGAGTTTTGACTCGGCGGCTCTCCTGGGTGATTCAGTATTAGCACCATTACTTAATTCTGGAGTAGCCCCTGGGCCTGTCATCGAGAGTAACGAGGCTGGGCATGATGAGTCTCCACGACAGCAACGTTATGTACATCGAGAGAGACAGAGGGAGCAGCCCAGTATCGGGGAAGGTCATGCATTGCTCCGGGAGCAGTTAGATCGCTTGGCACCTTCAGATATACGTTGGTTGCAACTAGAGGACCCTGAGCTCCAAACGTGTGCTAATGGAGCTGTAGAGCTCGACGAGGACGGCGATGCACAGCCCGGAGAGTTCTTTTATTTAGAAGGCATCCTCTATAGGCGTTTTCAAGACCCTAAACGTAGTTGGCAAGAGGGGTCCGGAGTTGTGGACCAGTTGGTGGTGCCACGGGAGTGCAGGAATAGCCTACTGAGGTTGGCGCATGACATACCACTGGCAGGACATCTAGGGGTGAGAAAAACGGTGGCGGCTTTAGAAAAATTGTTTTGGTGGCCGGGGTTGAACGGGCGGGTGGTTACCTGGATAGCAAGGTGTCATACGTGCCAGAGGGTTGGAAAACCTAACCAAACAATTCCGAGAGCCCCGTTGCACCCCATTCCTGTCAGTGGACAGCCCTTCAGTAAGGTCATCATTGATATGGTCGGACCCCTACCCCCTAATAGTGCCGGTAATAAATTTCTAGTAACTATCATGGATGTGGCCACTCGTTATCCTGATGCATATCCAATGAGAAATGGCACGGCGAAAACTGTTGTCCGGAACCTGCTCTTGTATTGCTCGCGGTATGGTTACCCGCAAGAGGTGCAATCGGACCAAGGTTCTAGTGTTACATCTAATCTGTTCAAACAAACTATGATTCAGCATGGCATCAGCACTGTCGTCTCTTCTGCGTATCACCCGGAGAGTCAAGGGGTGTTGGAGAGGCGGCACGCCACGCTGACAAGCATGCTTCGATGTTATTGCGCAGAGAACGGAAAGGATTGGGACCTTGGTCTGCCGTATATTTTGTTCGCGGCAAGAGAAATACCTGGAGAGAGTCTCGTTTTCAGTCCAAATGAGCTTGTTTTCGGGCATCAGGTGAGGGGTCCTCTCCACATGGTGAAGGAGATGTGGGAGGGCACTAGGCATATTGTTCTGCGAGATAAGTTGCAACCTCTTGTTCCTGAGCGACAAGAGGAGTTGTTCACTAGGCTGTGGCAGTCCGTCCGCATGTTTGTTGCTTCTCCAGGCCTGATGTACGGGGTAGAATCCGACATGGAGGCTGGAGACAGTGCAAGGCTCGAGGTGGTTCCCTACCGTGTGAATCCTGCTCGACAGCCTGTTGTGAGGGCGGAGCTGGACGGCGTGTGGAGAGGGGGTCTGAGGGTTGAGGAATATGGTGAGTGGTCGTTGCCAGTGGCTTTGCAACCTGAGTTTGGTGGCAGAGTCCGTGTGTATGTTGATTGCAAGAGTGTGAAGCATTATCCCTGACAGACGCCTATCCATTACCCAGAGTTGACGACACCATAGACCGCTTCGGGGCTGCCTCGCTCATCACGAAGGTAGAACTAGTGAAGGGTTATTGGCAGGCCCCGTTGCCGGAAAGAGCGAAGAGAAGTGCCAGTCTTGCGATGAACTGGACAGTTTATCAGTGTCAGGTGTTGTTGTGCTGCCGGAACACAAGTTAGATGTGTGGTATGCTAAGGGCACTGATAATGTTTTGGCTTTGTTTGCAGGAGAACCCTCGCTGTTCAGTCAGTGTCTGTCGTGGGTGGAGGATCCGGGGTAGGCTACCACAGTATGTTGGTATTGCCTCCTGTCTTGGCTCGCGGTGTATTTTTGCGCTGGTACTTGTTGGCTCGCGTGTGTAGCATCAGCGTAGGGTCGCAGGGCAGGAGTTGTTGGCTTTGATTAGAAGAAAGTTAGGCTACATCTATAGTAGCCGCCAAAAACAACATTAAAATAAAATATGAAAAATTAAATAAAAACTTCCTTTTAGATAATTAATTTTAAGATAATATTGTAGCTGAGTACTGAGTGCAGATGATTTTCCCTCAGTAGGCTGTGCTTCTTAAAGCTCGCTCTGGGAGCACAATGTTATGAATTAATGTACTATGTTTGGGAAGGGTGATAAGATTTTTTTTTTTTTTTATATATAAATGTTGTTGTATTTTTTTGAGGAGACTGAGCTTGCATTCCATGAGTGGCAGAGTGGTTAGGAGTGGCAGATTCTAGCGACATTCTGTCTGTTCAGATATGGGCCCATGGTTGAGTGTCCCATATCTTGGGGGGGGTGTGACGCCTCCCGGCGTTGACAAAATGGTTGCGTGGGGCATTGCAGCTCGCTAGCGCTCGCCAGGATGGAGGCATGGGCTACAGTTGTCCTAGAATGATCTGCTTTATTTTATTAGTGTCGTGTTGCCACAGACAGTCTAGAAATGGTCTTTGTTTTGGTCTGTGACCGCGCCTTATATTTTATATTCACTATAATATAAATGTTGCTTGTGTGGGAAGCGAGCGAGAGAGGGTGAGGGAGTACACCTGGCAGCGGGGGTGAGCTATGCCGCGGCTCGCTTGGGCGCTGACGGCGTTGGCGGCCGGGTGGTCAACTAGTCCCTGCTCATCGCGGCCTCATGTTCTTTACCAGCTCAGAGCTTGCCTGACACGCGTATCGTCTACATCCTTTGCAATTCCGTCCCCCATACTCGCCACTTTGCATACTATTTCTCTCTCTCGACTTCTCCTTTCTCATTCTCTAATCTTTATTAACCCTTAATTAGCGGCTCACCACATAAGTCGAGTTAAATAAAGCTGGACTATGTGGCGGCGCTCGACATAACTCGAGTGGCAATTTCAGCACGTAATGTTGCTGAGAGAGAGAGACAAGTGGTGGCAGGAGAGTAGCGAGCGTATGACTGCTCCAGACCACCGCGGCGAACATACTGACACGAATCCCAGCTCCCTCCTCCCTCTCTCACTCGCTATATAAGGAATTATATCGGGAAAGTGGCTAATTACATGCTTTTTGCACTCGCGTTGCACAGTTATTGCAAGAAAACTAGCCATCATAAAAGGATCGTTATGGTGTCATTCGAAAGCTCTGTTTATGCCCTTTCAGGGATAGGTACTTGTTTTACGTTCTGGGTCTTATTTAGGCATGAAAATGATCACGTAAACAGCCCTATTTTGGCTAAAAACACCCCGCTGGGCGGTACATATAAATAAACCGCATAGGCCGCTCGTAAGGTGTTAAACTCAACATCCCTTCTGGTTTCAGCATAGACGTTCACCGTCGGCCAGTCGTATTGTACGCGAAGCTCTCAGATATTTCTATGTATGAGGTTTGGAGAGACAGACTTTTCCGTGTGTGTCCTCTCTCGGGAAGGTTGTAGACCGGTATATGTCTCCCTGGCAAGGTGTTGAGTGATTCTGCTTGGTTATCTAAAGCTAGACTAGGGGTAAGGTTACTGTGTCGTTGTCTCCGATGTGTGCAGTGTTAGCTAAGCCCTGCATGACATCGACAGGTACTGTGGGAGCCTAGGTTGTCTTCGGATGGGTTTACTTTGCGAGCACAGCGCTGTGGTGTGAGAGGGCCATAGCCTATCCCTCACAACATAGTGCTGCCTCTTTGTGTTGACTTCTGAGGGATCGCCAGGATAGAACTAGGTACTAGAGACCTAGATTTATCAAGAGAGCATCCCCTCATATATAACGTAATCTTCATTATACCACCTTCGGACAACGTTAGGCTACGAGCCGCATGCTCGCCCATTGTTGCCCTGCCTTGATACCCCAGCTAGACTTTATTAACTGAGCAGACACTGGTTAGAGATAAGCCCCCATTATTATATTTATGCAGCATTATTATTCACTGCACTTTTGAGCCGAGGTTATTGTTGAGTTGCACAACCCTAGTAGGCTGTTGCGTTGTGTCACGAAGTATTTCTTTAGTTGTCGAGCATTACTACCTTTGCGCAGTCTTTATTATTCGCCTGCCTATTATTACTATATGTCCTAGTATTTATTGTGACCCGTATTCTGCATTATAATTGTTCAAGATTCTTTACGAACATCTTCCCAGCATCAGACTTATTTCAGAAGTTTCCAGTTGATGTTGCAGGACTAGCATTGCACTTTCTTTAATACAGGAGTGCCAGTTATTTGAGTATCTACCGTTAATTAATCACGTTAACTATCTTTTCTTTGTGTAACCTAATCGAGTAATCTTTTACTGTTTGAGAATAGGCTGTTTCATCGAGCGTCAGCCTAGTGTGTGTGCACCAGTTACCGAGTCATAGGATACCTCGTTGTCCAGGCACGACTCAGGGCGGTAATGGTGTTTTGTTTTCCAGTGTTTAAGGCAGGGGTTGGATCTAGTGTTACCGTTGTTGCATTTTGCCATTATCTAGTCCAATGTTGAAGAGCCCTGTGTCTTTGAGAACCTGGATCGTAACACAGTCTAGTCCAATGTATAAGAGCCACTGATTTATACGAGACCCGATCGTAACAAATGGCGACCTAGCTCAGGATTTGGTGAACTGACATATAATTGCAGGTTATTGTGCAGATTTTTCTCACAGTTTAGGCAGTGAACATTTGTTGATTTTGTGGAATATTTTTTTAGGACATGCAAGAATTTTTTTTTTTAGCAAAGTAATATAGCACTTAAGCTGTCTCCGAGAATTTTTTATTGTGAATATTGTGGTATAAGAGTTTGGCGTACTTCTGTTTTGTGTATCAAAGTGAAAAATCTTCAGTGAGCATCATGTCTTATAGCGGATCAGTGCAGGATGAAGACACAGTACGTGATGTAGTAGCTGAGGAGCAGCAGCATGGGCAGGTTGTTAACTTGGTGAACAGTGAGGAGGATGCAAGGAATTTTTTACAATGGCCTGTTACTTTCAACCGGTTGGTGGGTGTGAATCGGTACGGTCTCCAGTGCTTAGCCGCAGCTATCGGTCATGTATGTACTAGTGGCATGACCAAGGATGACCTGATGACGTGTGTGCTGGGAGGGGTGACTGGCGTACGAGGTAGGGTGAGTGCTCAGAGCCATTTGGCCGAGCCTCCCCTTCACTCGACTCCCAATCCTCCTATTGGAGTACCGACCCTGAGCACGCTTCCACAGGTGGGTAGTGACTGGCAGGGTGGTTTGCCGCTGGGGGGATCACCGGGTATTTCTAACATCATTGCATCTCCTCCTCCTCAAGGATTGACCCCGGAGATGCTCTTTCAGCTCGAGATGGCAAAGATGCAACATCAGAGTCAACAGCAGACAGAGCTAGCTAAGATAGAAGAGAGAAAAGATCTAGCTAAGATAGAAGAGAGAAATGAGCTAGCTAAGATAGAAGAGAGAAAAGAGCTGGCTAGGATGCAGCAACAGACGAGGGAAGCTGAGCTTAGGACTGAACTAGAATCTACAAGATACTGTGCCGACATGGATTTAGAGAAGTCTCGTGTTGAGATGACGGGACAGCGACTCGGTACTGGAAACCGTGCGCATGATCAGTCTCTGTCACACCTTCTCAAACTGGTCCCTGTATTTGACGAGTCTGGTGTCACAGAGTTTTTCAATAGATTTGAGAAGAAGTGCCGGGAGCATCAGTGGCCTGAAGTTAAGTGGGCGGCCCTTGTGTCCTCTAGACTCGTAGGTAAGGGGCTCAAGGCTTACGATGCACTGCCTTTGGAGTCCTGCATTGTTTATGAGGAGCTCAAGGAGGCTGTCCTGCGGGCATACGAGCTACAACCCGAGACATATAGGTTAAAGTTCCGGGGTGTGACTAAGGGGCGAGACAGTACCTTCTTGGAGCACCCCCGGGACCTGTCCGACGCTATGGGAAACTGGCTCAGATCAGAGAAGACAACTACGTTTGATGAGATGAAACAGTTGATGCTTCTAGAGCAGTTTTATAAGTGTACGGGCGGCGACTTGACTTTAAACCTTAAAGAGAAGAACCCAAGAACTCTCGTAGAAGCAGCAGAGATGGCTGATCGTCGGTTGTCACTAATTCGGGGGTGCGGCTCTGCACAGAGAAACGATGTAGGCATTAAGGAGCGTTACCCTCCCCCTCCCCGGAATATGGACACACATAAATTTAAAAGCAATGTAACTAAGACTGATCACAAACCTAGCACCGCCCCGTTTAAGAAGGGTCAGGGGACTTTTACACCTCAGTATAAGTCCAAGGGGAAATTTGAGTGTTATCACTGTCACAAAGAGGGGCACATGGCAAAAGCTTGTCCGAGCAGACCTCCCACGGCGGCTGTGTCATTGGCTCGCAGCATTGGGGTGTTCCAGAAGTCTTCTGTGTTTGCTGGAGGCATAAGATCAGAGGATGGAGCACCGCCAGTGAAGAAGGATCCGGAAGGCTCGAACCCTGTCCGCGATGCCTTTTGCGACCATAGAGGGCATGGCTGCGTGAAGTTGGGGGGCAAGAAGCACGGGGTACAGCTCTTGCGTGACACAGGTGCCTCTCAGACACTCTTGAAGAATTGCACTGGTAGACCCATAAACGCGGCACGGGTAGTTGTGGTGCAGGGAGTTAATGCAACTAGGTCATACCCACTTGTTAGAATGGAGCTTGAAGTTGACGGTATGACTCGCGAACTGGATGTGGGAATCGTGGAGAAATTGCCTGTTGGGGGCGTCGACCTCCTTCTCGGCAATGACTTTGCGGTGCCTGCTTCTAAGGTTTCACCCTTAGTCGTTGCAGAGGAGCCGGCCGACGTGAGTAGGGAGGAACAGGAGGGGGTTGAGAAGTGTCAGGTGCAACCAATGGCGTGTGTTGAAACCAGATCTCTCGCATCCAGGGAGTCACAGCCTAACCAACAGTCTTCAAATAAGCGGAGGAACGGTCACGAGAAGGTGCTGAAAGATGATACGGTGGAGAGTCTAGTACCAGCAGCGCTTCTCGGGGACTCAGTATTAGCACCGTTATTAGAGTCTGGAGAAGCACCACCACCTGTCACTGAGAGTGTAGAGGCAGGGCTTAAAGAGACTCAGAGGCAGCAACGGCATACACGGAGAGAGCAACGGGATGCAAAGTTCGATGTTGGGGAGGGCATGAGTTGTTTCGCAAACACTTAGACAGGCTAGCTCCCTCAGATATTCGAAAATTGCAGCTAGAAGACCCGGAGGTTCTAAAGTGTAGTGACGGTGCTGTCGAACTTGAGAGTAGAGAACGAATGTTGCGTAGTCTGGAGTTGGCTGGCCGCAATCTGGTAGGCTCTCAGGCCCTCATGAAGGACAGGTACGACCACAAGGTGAAACTCAGGGAGTTTCACGTGGGTCAGGAGGTGTTGATACTACTCCCTCTTGTAGGTCACCCCTTATCCGCAAAGTACGCTGGTCCTTATAGGGTAGCAGAGAAGCTCTCGGACTTAGATTACCTGGTAGCCACTCCAGACAGGCGTAAGAGGAATCAGTTATGTCATGTCAACCTGATGAAGGAGTATGTGAGGCGCCCACCTGAGCCTCTCACTGTCCCCGTGATGACTTTCAGCAGTCAAGGTGGAGAAGGAGAACGGGACAGTCATGCGCAGGTGGATGACAACTGGGATTATCATGTTTCTGCAGATCAGTGGGCGGGAAACACGAGACAGGCGGCTCATGAGGCTTTGCAACACCTACCTGAGCAAAAGCGTGTGGCTGTCGAGCGCCTATTCTGTTTATACCCTACTGTATTTGCGGAACACCCAGGCCTCACTACTCATGAGGTGAACGACGTTGACGTCGGAGACCACCCACCCTTCAAATCAGTGCCCTATAGGGTGCCCCCTATTAAACTTCCGGCCCTCCGGGCGGTGTTGGAGTATATGTTGCAACAGGGACTGATCGAGAAGGGGGCGGTAAAGTGGACATCTCCCGTAACGCTGCAACCTAAGCCGGATGGCAAGGTACGCTTCTGTGTTGATTACCGCAGGCTAAACGGCTTGACTCCCACCAACCCATATCCTCTTCCCAGGGTCGATGACTGTGTAGACAAGATTGGCAGGGCCAAGTTCTTGACCAAAGGTGGACCTGGTAAAAGGTTACTGGCAGGTGCCTTTGTCTGAACGGGCGAAAGAGGTGTGTGGTTTTGTGGTGGATGGTGCTACATATCGTTGTAATGTCATGTCGTACGGTCTAAAGAACACACCAGCGACCTTCCAAAGCTTGATGAACGAGTTAGTGGCTGACATTCCGAACTGTACCGTGTACCTGGACGACGTCATTATCTACGATGACGATTTCAAGAGCCACTGTGAACATGTAGAATCCCTATTTAAGAAATTAAGCGAGGCAAACTTGGTGGTCAACCTGGGAAAGTGTGATTTTGTGCGGGCTACCGTGCAGTATCTGGGGTTCATGGTGGGTTTGGGCCAGGTGTGCCCCTCACAGAACAAGATATTGGCTATTAACCACTTCCCCAGACCGTCCACCAAGAAGCAGATCATGAGGTTTTTGGGCATGATTGGTTACTACCGCCGCTTTATAAAGGGCTATTCTACTGTGCTGGCTCCTCTGACGGACCTATTGGCCAAAGATAGAAAGTTTAAGTGGGCGCCTGAGTGTGAGAGGGCTTTTTTGCTAGTAAAACACCTGTTGTGTACTCACCCAATCCTCAGGGCCCCGGACTTTAGCCGATCATTCCAGCTGGCAACTGATGCCAGTGGTGTGGGGGCTGGTGCCGTTCTGATGCAATCAGACGAAGATGGGCTGGAGCACCCAGTCAGTTTCTTCTAAAAAAAGTTCAACTCGGCACAGAAGAACTATTCAGTAGTTGAGAAGGAACTGCTGGCGATTGTGCTAGCGCTCAGGCACTTTGAGGTGTATGTTCCAGCCTATGGACCAGTTGTGGTGATCTACACCGACCATCACCCCCTCAAGTTCCTGAATCAATTCCATAACTAGAATATGAGGCTCACCAGGTGGTCATTAATGTTGCAGGAATACAACCTAGACACACGCCATATTGCCGGTTCTGAGAATGTGATTGCAGATTGCTTATCGAGGGTGGAAGACCCGGGGTAGATCATCACAAGGGTAGCCTCCTACTTTGGTTTAATTAGTATGTTTACGTCTGGTGCTTGTTGGCTCGCGTGGGTAGCCCAGCGTATTGGGTCGTAAAGTAGGAGGTGCTGTGTTGGTATAGAAGAAAAAACTAGGCTGCCCCTGTAGTGCAGCCGCCATAAACATATTAAAAATATAAAAATCCTATAAAAACTCTTTCTTTGATAGTTAAATTTTGTTTAAGTATGTTATAGCAGAAATTCTGAGTTGCACTCCTCTCAGAAGGATGGGCTCGTGAAGCTCGCTCGTATGAGCATAACTATGTAATTTAATCTATTGTGTTGGGAGGGGTTGTTCATTTTTATAATGTGTTGTTTTGAAGAGAACTGTGCTTTACATTTCATTGTCGCTGGGTGACTAGGAGTGGCGAATTTTGTATGGGTTCTGCGTGTCAGATTTAGAGCTCATAGTTGGAGTCTCTTAAAAATCTTGGGTGGGGTGTGACGCTCACCCCTTCCCCAAGAACCGCATGGCTTACTCGCTAGGACTCGCCAGGGCAGAGAATGTAGCTACAGTCTACCTATCATTGTGTACTTTCCTTCTCGAGAAAGCTTGTGTTGCAGACAGTTCAGAACTGTTCTTTGTTTTCGTCTGTCACAATCCTTTCTATTTGATTTAGTCAATTGAAAGTATTGTGTTGAGTAGTTGAATGATGGGAAGGCGAGCGGGAGAGAGAGAGAGAGAGACCAGGTGGTGTGACTTGGTGGTGAGTGTGGCGCGTGGCTGGCCCCCTTACATAGGCCTCGCGGGATTCGTTGCCTCCTGCCTAACACGGCCTACTAGGCGGCTGCTTACTGGGCAACTGTCGCGCGCCTTCGTGCCATTCCTGCGAACTGGGACTCCAGCCATGCGGTCCCTGGAAATATCCTGGTCAGATCCGTCCCAGACAGCATACTCTAAGCATCTCCCATGAACTGTTCCACACTCTTGTCTTAGAATCTTTCTCTCCTGCTGCCTCTATCATTTCCACTACTTCCTCACCTTTTATTAATATCAATCCCCCTCTGGTTCCCTGCATCCACACCTTGAATTGGTGGCCAGACTGTATTATATGCTGGATCTCACATTTCTTATGTACTAGGCTAAGGTTGAAGATAGTCATTGTATTTTTGGGAGATTGTATTGCTCGGACTGTCTCCATCAATCACTAATGTTTCTACAGGGTTAAATAATGCTAGACTAGGGATCAGGTACCTTGCTGTTGGTGTTTTCACTGTGTGTAGGCTACTTTTGAGCTGCACGACACTACGGATTCTGTGGGTTACCTGGGTGGATCTTTTGTCTGTGTACCTTGGAGTTTAGACTGTGTACTGCGTGAGGGCTGCTTGCCTAATCCACCCAACACTGTTCTAACTCTATTTGCTTTTACTTTTGAGGGTCGCCAGGAGGATACTCGATACTTGTGATCGAGAATCCTCAAGAGAGCACCCCTTCATATTAATGTAATCAGGCCGCACAGACCCAAGGTCCATACTAGGCTAGGAGCTGCCTTGCTCCACCAGAATTCTGTACCTTTGCGCATCCCAGCTAGACTTTGTTAACCCGGGTAGACATTAGCTGGATTAGATCATATACTCTTTTATGCATACCCATTATTTCTACACAAGCATTTTGAGGTCTAGGTTGCTGTAGAGAGACACAACCAGCATAGACCGGTTTTGTTAATAGAAGTACTACTTTTTCGTGGCGAGCATTATTACTGTTGCACCGCTTATAATATTCTTGTGTCCAATAACATTATAGGTCCAGCCTTTTTGTGTATTTAGCCTACACGTGCATTGTCCTGCCTCCTGCTATTTTGTGGTTCCATTTCCGATACGTTCTTCTTAGTAGCATCCGACATTATTCAGAAGATTCCTTGTTCGGTGCTTGAGGACTTTACAACACTTTCTTTCATAAAGGAGTGACAGATATTATTGATTAAAGTAACGTTAAGTAAACCTTCTTCTTGTTTGCATTAGATCACTCTTGTGATTTAATTAAGTTAACTATCTTTTCCTTGTGTACCATAACTAAGCAACCATATGTTATAGGTAATAGGCTGTTTCAGAGAACATCAGCCTATAGTAGAAGCACATAGATACTGAGAGTTAAGATACCCCGCTATCGCAGATATAACTCTGGAGGGTATATGTGTTCTTTGTTCGACGGGATTATATATCAGGGGTTAGATCTAGCGTTTCCGTTGTTGCATGTATGCCAGTCTAGTCCAATGTATAAGAGCCACTGATTTATACGAGACCCGATCGTAACAGTATCTATGTAGCTCTATGTAGCTCTCTCTCTCTCTCTCTCTCTCTCTCTCTCTCTCTCTGTCTCTCTCTCTCTCTCTCTCTCTCTCTCTTCTGTCTGTCTCTCTCTCTCTTTATCTCTCTCTCTGTAATGTGTAATGCTTGACCAGTCCCTGTGACCGTTCTATGGTGCATCTGACTGGACTACTCTTAGGTGAGAGAGCTATACTGTCATATTGGTTGCCAGGCCAACTAAAATACCCGGGTTTGTTTACTGGAATAAGTGTACTATCCCTTGATCACTTGATTCTAGAGTCTGGCCGTTTGAAGGTGGTTAGTAGTACTTAATAAGGATTCAGGCTGTCGCTGTCACTCCTTTCGGAAAATCAGTGTCTTTAGGACACGAGTGTACAAAGGAGTACAACGGAAATCAAGCAACAACAGATCTAGTGACCCTTCTAGGCTGCTTGTCCTCCAAAACACTGATGATCAAGTGTCCAAACAGTGGTTTAGAGTGGGTAAGGGAACATTGGAAAGGGAACTACTGCCCTGGAACTAATGTCCGTGGCAGGATTAGGAAGTTAGTAGGGGACAGATGGGTTAGTATCTGAGGGGAAGATAAAATAAAGTTATTCATTTACAAACGCAGTCAGTCGCGGGTTTGATGCGAGATATTTGTCTAGGCGAAGTTTAAATGAATCAACGGTGGTGCAGTCTATAACATCTCGGGAAAGCCCATTCCATAAGTTGACAACTCGATTGAAGAAGACATTTTTAGCTTCGTGTGAGGTAAAAGATTTACCAATAATTTTGCACCCGTTTCCCCGCATGTACTTAGATTGGTCGATAGTGAAGTACTTACTACAGTTCATATTGTCGATGCCTTTGATGATTTTAAACACTTAAATTTAAGTCGCCTCTTAATCTGCGCTGGGTTAAAGGAAATATATTTAATTCTCTAAGACGCTCCTCGTATGGTTTGTTCTTTAGGCTAGGTATCATTTTGGTAACTCTACGTTGAACTCGTTCTAGCTTGTCTATATCTTTTTGGGCACCAGGATTGAACGCAGTATTCCAGAAGAGGGCGGACTGAGGAATTGTAAAGGGTTAGGATAACGTCTTTGGATTTATGCTCAATTGACCTGCCTATAAAGCCAATTATTTTGTTTGCCTTCTTAACAACTTCTGAACATTGTTGACTCGGTTTTAGGTTATTCGATATTGTTACTCCCAGATCGGTTTCTCTGTTTACATTCTTAAGCTGAGTGCCGGCACATTCATCAAATAGTTTGCTTTCTCATTTTGGTATCCGATATGTAATACTTTATATTTATCTGCATTGAAACTAATTTGCCAAATTTGGGCCCAACGTGACAACTTATCTAGATTGTGTTGCATATCGTCAACTTGTTCTTTTGAGAGTACGCTATTTGCAATTTTTGTATCGTCAGCAAATTTTGAGATTGTACAGGTGAGACCCTCATCTATGTCGTTGATGTAAATTAGAAAGATAATTGGTTCTAGTACCGATCCCTGGGGCACCCCGCTACTTACATTGGTCCATTTAGATGCCTTACCGTTTATGACTACTCTTTGCTTTCTGTCGCTGAGCCAATTTTCTATCCATTTCAACACACCGTCCTGCATTCCATGCGCTTTTAGTTTTAGCAGTAAACGTTTGTGGGGAACTTTGTCAAAGGCCTTTTGAAAATCAAGGTATATAATATCTACAGCTTTACTCTCATCGTAGAGGTTGAGGATATCGTGGAAGAAGTCTAAGAGGTTTTTTAAACAGGAACGTTTTTTACGAAAGCCGTGTTGAGTATCTTTAAGTATGTTATTTTCCTCTAAGTGATTTACGAGTCTGTCTCTTATGAGTGTTTCTAGCATTTTACATACAACTGAGGTTAAGCTAATTGGACTAGTTACTGGGTAGGGATTTGCTGCCTTTTTTAATATCGGTGTTACTTTGGCTAGCTTCCACTGATCAGGCATAGTTCCAGACTGCAAGGATTTATTGAATAGCAATGTCAGTGGTTTAGAGAGCTCATCCTTAGCTTCCTTTAGGACTCTAGGTGCGATTGTATCAGGTCCAGGCGTTTTATTTACCTTGAGTTTATCTAAACAATTCAATACTTCTCTCTCTGTAATGGTGATATTGCTTAGAACATCTGAATTATCAATCTGAATCGGCGATGGTGTAGGGATATCACTGAGGTCTTCCGTTGTAAAAACTGATGCAAAGAAGGTATTGACGGCATTACTCATTTGTACTTCGTCTTTGGTGTATTCTCCATTTTCATCGACTAACGGTCCAACAGTTGAAGTAACTACGTTTTTCTTTCTGATATAACTATAGCATTCTTTCGGGTTTGTTTTACTTTGATTCGCAATATTTAACTCCAGAGTCTTTTTACTTTGCTTAATTAACTTTTTGGCTTTGCGTCGTAGATATACAAATTTCACCCGTTCTTCGTCATTTTGTAAGGATTTTAATCTATCATTAGCAAACTTTTTATCAAGCAGCAGACAGTTAAATGAGGCGTTCATTCGCGGAACGTGTTGACCGCCCAAAATAAAAAACCGAGTAAATCGCGTCTGAAGTTTGCCGACTTATAAAAAGCTGTAACTATCAGACCCGATTAAGGAGAGAGGTGACAGTGTTATCAAAATGTTCGGAAAATAGTATCTAGCCACGTACCACAAAAAAAAATAATAATAAATTGCTTGTAATTTATCGCAGAACATGATAGTTGCCCAAAATAAAAAAAGGAGTAAATCGCGTCTGAAGTTTGCCGACTTATAAAAATCTGTAACTATCAGACCCGATTAAGGAGAGAGGTGACAGTGTTATCAAAATGTTCGGAAAATAGTATTTAGCCACGTACCACAAAAAAAATAATAATAAATTGCTTGTAATTTATCGCAGAACATGATAGTTGCCCAAAATAAAATAAAAAATAAATCGCGTCTGAAGTTTGCCGACTTATAAAAAGCTGTAACTATCAGACCCGATTAAGGAGAGAGGTGACAGTGTTATCAAAATGTTCGGAAAATAGTATCTAGCCATGTACCAGCAAAAAAATAAAAATAAATTGCTTGTAATTAATAGTAACGTGAGTGTGATTGAAATAATCCCATGATTTTATAACCCCATATCAATTCAATACTGTAGAAACGTTGAGAAAAAGCAAATGTATAACAATAAAACATAAATAATATTATCAGTGAATAATAATAAGACATGGAAGAGTAGGGTAAGATAATAGAAACATAATTTTATAAAATTAATAAGCGATAATAAAGATTAGAAAATGGAGGAAGACATGGTGAATAATAATGAATAAGTAAAACACAAGAATAGAGTAATAATTTTGCTACTTTAATGTTATTGATTTATTATTATAGAAAGTAAGCTAGTATTACTGTTAATTAATTAATTTGGGATGTTTTATTCAGCTTGGGAAGGACATGATTTTACAAAATTTTAATCTAAGGAAGGAATTTGATGGCTAGTTACTATAATGTTCTTGTGTAAAGATTGCTATTGTTTAACAATTTTACCTTACTAAAATGCATTATTACTCTATTCTATTGTTACATTTATATATTCATACTCACCGAGTAGTCAGGCAGTGTTGCTATCACTGTCACTATCATCTGCATACTCTTGCAGGTTGTCATCAATATCAGAGGAGTCAGAGTTGTTGTCCAAGGCTGGTCTAGCTGCTCTACTGAGGTCCCTCTGCATACGAAAAAGTTTGTGGTAATACTCCGAGTGGATTGGCGGAATGTAGGATAGCAGGTCGTGGACGGCTTGGAGTTTGTCAGCTTGAAGTTTGATGGCAGCTGGGTACTTGGGGGTGAGTGGCACTCGTGACAGATTAAAGGCCGATGGAGCATACTTGGCTTTACCTGGCATAAGCCTGAGACAATGCAGAGGCCCCTCGTAGCCTCGAGACAGCTGATACCCATCCCTATATTGCAGAGTAAAGCAGAATCGGCGACATTCAGAGAATAGGAGTGGCTTGGCGGGTGTACGGTGAGTTATGACACTTTGCAACAGGTCTAAGTTTAGAAAGTCCTCTCTCACCATGGGAATGACCTTGTTACCTGCGTGGACCGCACGCTCAATCACCTTGATATAGTGTTCAAAATCATAGATGTTCCCCTCAACCCTGAAGCGCTTTTCTATGTTCCCAAAAGCCCTGTCACACGCCATGTAACTATGTCCTGGGATGAGGAAATAATGGACCACTTCCTGAAGACGGCGACTGTGCAGTTCGTAAAGATGGCAGAGCATGATATTAATGTTCTTATTCTGTCCACCACAATTGTCACTGAATAGTATAAGCTTGCCAAAATCACCATGACGCAGTACTTCATTCTCGATCCACTTTTTGATGCACGAACCCACCTCGACCGAGCCACGCCCACCTGTCACCTCATCCCACACGAAGAACTGGTTTTCACCGGTCTTGAGGTTGGAAATGCATAAATTGTACAGCCAGACTTTCTTCTTATAGTAGGCAGCATTAGTGGTGAGACGAGGTATTGGCTGTGTCTGTTGGAGGTCCAAGGCTATGACACGAGTATCATCGTCCCTGTCCTGCCCCAGAGTCTTCATAAGTGTTTGTGCCTGCCGTGCCATCGCCAGGTGTTCATCAAGATCAGCCTGCAAGATTGCCTTATCTGCGTCATTACTGGCATGTTTCAAAGTGGTCTTAGCTAGGTCACAGGTCGAGCAAGTATCAGTATTTGGTGGTGAGAAGGAGAGTTCTTTACTTTTGAAAACTTTCCGGTAATAACTTTCCTTGACTACGCTGTTGTTAGGATAATTCTCAGCCATCCAGGTAGAATACAGGTGGTACATCCGGCTTAAACTCAACGATGTCTCTAGGTACCGCAAATTGGGCGATTTGGCTCTGCTATAATGGCTGGTAACGCTGGGGAATGATGCAATGTGTTTGTGCACACGCTTTGCATCAGGACCTGCAATGGTGACACGGTTCTTGTGTTGCCCGCGGCCGTCTCTCTTCGGTGTACCAGTGTCACTCACGTGGGTCATGGCATTCTCTAATCTTGTCCTACCTATGGCTAAAATGTTGATGAAGGCTGTCTTGCAAACCTTATAAGTTGTAGACTGGTAGGAGAGAGTAAATTTGCGGGTGCATGACCGATGGGGACCAGGGTTGTTGATGTCGGCAGGCTTTCTTCGTCGTTTCACTGGCACTGACAGAACGTGTTTCTGAATGAAGGTATTCTGGACTAACCAATCTCCAGTTTGCCAGAAGTTATTGTGGATTGCTTGGCGGATAGGTTCAGCAATTTTATCGTAGCATCCATCATTGCAAGGCGGCCCAATAACTCTAGCATTCACTGTATTTCCTGTTTGGCGGCTGACATATTCCTTCCCAGTATTTCTCTTGTTCCTGGCGATTATTTCAGACCAATTGTCCGGGTTACACCTCTTTTTTATAGGTGGGGGTGGGCTCCCACTATCACTCTCACTCTCACTATCACTCATTGTTCAGGGAAGCACTGCAACACAGTCAAAACGGCACAAAAACAACACCAGGTGCGAGGTAAATGATCCGTACGGCGTGAGAGCTGAGCTAGACTGTATTGTGGCGGGAGAACAGAGAGCAACGCGCGCCGTGAGTGGCTGAGCTGGCGCCCACGCGGTACCATAGCCGGGCTGTCATTGGCTGGCTGAACACACGCTGCCTGGGTGGCGCGTATCACCCTATGCGATGCAGAGTCTAGGGCTAGGCAAACGCCCTGTCAACACGGATGAAAGTGCGTCGTACTTTATGCGATTTTCAACCATGTTGACATTCTCAAATATAGCTCCCTACCGCGGCTCCAGATTCGAGAAGGTTGTGGCAATATAATGCGATAATATAACGGCTTTTGCCAGAGGTGGCGGTTATCACGTTCCGCGAATGAGCGCCTCGTTTGAAATATCTTTATTCCACCATTTGGGCCTATTATGGCCTGTACGCCGTATTTTCGATGGTATGCAGTCTCCTGCACTGCTTTTAGGAAAGCGGTTTCGAATAATTCCCAAGATGTATTTATTTCGTTATTGTTAATTAAAAAGCTCCAGTCAGTTTCTTTAAACATAGCTCTAAGTATATGAAAGTTTGCATTCATGAAATTAGGGACTTTTTCGATGTTGCTATTTGGTTCGTTACTAATAAACTTTAAAGTGAAAGTTATTGTACGATGGTTGCTGTTACTGAATTCATCACCAACAGTCAAATTCTCTATTAATTCTTCTTTTGTTGCAAGTACAAGGTCAAGAATGTTATTACCACGGGTCGGCGATCGAACAAATTGATAGAGTGAACTCTCTTGCAAGTTCGTGTACAAGTCATGTCCGGAGTGTGAAGTAAGAGTATCGCCCCACTTGGACACAGGTAAATTAACCCCTTTTTGGCGGCGCGCGACATATGTCGAGTGAAATAAATTTGGACTATGTGTCGGTGCACGACATCTGTCGAGCACCATTTTCAGCACGTAATGTTGCTGAGAGAGAGAGCTGAGCGGTGGGACGAGCGTAGTAACCATATGACCGGTCCCCACCACCACGGTGGACATACTGAACTGTATCCCACCCTTCTCCCCCTCTTCTGCTTCACTGCACAGGGAATTATGTAAGGAAATTGCCTTATTTCAGGGTTGCACTGGTGTTGCGCGATCGTTGCAAGAGAACCAGTGGTTGTACAAGGATGGTTCGGGTGTCATTGGAAAGCTCTGTTTATGCCCTTTCAGGGATAGATACTTGTTTTACGCTCTGGGTCTTATTTAGGCATGAAAATGAGCACGGAAACAACCCTATTTAGGGTAAAAAAAAAAACGCTGGGCGATACGGTCAAATAGACCACCTAGGCCGCCAATAAGGGGTTAAAGTCGCCAACAAGTACGGTATCTTGTGAGTTACTTACATCTGCAATTTGTTCATAAATTTCTCGGTCAGATTGCACTGATTGAGCTGGAGGTCTGTATAGTAATGCAAGTATTACTTTTGTACCTTTATTATTCTTTATTAGCACAAAAGATGTATCGACGTTCACAATTTGAGGTTTTGACAAGAGGGTCGGGTTAAGACTTTCTTTGATATAAAATAAAATGCCACCTCCATTTATATTTATTCGGCTGTTCTCAAACATTACATAACCGGGAAGTGAATACTCTGCTAAAAAGTCTCTATCTTCTGTATTGAGCCAGTTTGGAGCTGCGGCACGTTGGGACTGTCTGACCTCGGGGAGACCTTTGGTTTAGTTTGATAGACATAACGAAGTCAGAATCTAAAACAGAACGAACACCATTGACGAATAGGCGGATACGGATGACGCAGGAGTAATTCACCACCAACCCCCTTTTTATGGCATTAATGTTTCATTAGTTTTCCTTGAAATTAGAAGCCTTTACAAAGTATTTGAATTGTTAGAAAAATTCTAAAACCATGTCAGCTACTAGTACTACAAAACTCAAAGCAACTTGCGTTAAGTGCAAGAAGCTAAAGTGGTGCATCGACTTCAAAGAAGGTGCATATGCTAACATCCACTATGATAGTCTCTGTCTCTTTTGTGAGATAGAAGGCAAACTCATAAAGGAGGTAGCTGGAATTAAGGAACAATTAAAGCAAAGAGACAGAAAATATAATTCTAAAGAACGACGTTTCTGATGGAATAACAAAATAGAAGAGTTTAAAAAAGTGATAGATAGCCTTAGAACTGAAGATATTGAGAGAGTGGCAGCCATTCCTTCAAACACCAGCACAATATATGCAGGTGCAATTAAGTAAAATAAGAATGTAGTGCCATTCTAGGAGGCAACAATTGAAGCAGCAACTACAGAAGAGGCTGCAATTCCTGCTAGAGCTAGTGCTAGTGACCCTTGCTATGCTTGGAGAGAGGCCTCACACGAAAAGAAAAAACAGACCAGACAGGATTATGAGGTTAACACCTTAAATAGATTCAGTCTTCTAGACCATGCCTAAGGTCAGTATGACTTCCCTTAGTCCTCACAGAATAGAGGAACAAAGTATCGTTAAGTGCAGAGTTGGCTGCGAAATGTTAAGCCTACTATGAATCATTCAAACAATAAAGGGACTAAACTTAACATGTCAATCAGGTTTGGTCACGTTAGTGACAAAGAGACGAAAACAATTTTGATTGGGGATTCTCAGTTCAAAGACCAAGAGTCTCACTTTGTTAAATTTCGCCGAGATATGAGAAAGGTGAAGAGCCTTGCAGGTGCAAGGACTTCCCAGATCACAAAAGAAGTGGAAAAAGTCTGGTCCAAGACTAAGGGGACGGCAATAATAACCCAGGTCAGTGGTAATGACCGGTTTCTCAAAAGAAATAAAGTCGGTGCCACAGAGTCAATAATAGGAGAAGTCATGACAGACAGAGGCATGATACTTGGTATTTTGCCCAGGATGTATGGAGGGGATTGTGCTACCAGCAAAACAATAGGGTTAAATGATAGGTTAGCTGACCTGTGTACCCAGAAAGGGGTGAGATTGAGTTCGTCCTTCTAAGAGCAAGAATGCCTCTCAACAAATGGCAGAGTTCCCCAATAGATTGAGATATGCCTCGCAACTCCCTCTAGACTCTACACCTCAGTTGCCAATTTCTGAACCACTAGATAATAGTTCTTCAACCTCAGGTGAGGATTCACCAAATATAGGGAATTGCAACACCTCTGATAGTGTACAGAGAAATAGTGTGCAAGAAAATGCACTACCCCCAGAGACCCCCTTTCTCTTCAGGAAATGGGGTAAGCTAGGGGGTTCTAAGAAAAACGAGAAACCCGTTAAGGTAGTGTAATTTATTGCCAGGTCAATTAAGAGTAAATTCTCCGAACTTCGGGCATTGTTGTCTACAGAATGCTTCGATGTAGTGGCTATCACTGAATCCTGGATTCACAGTAATACCAGAGATTATGTTTGGTAATTTGAAATACCTGGATATAGAATGTTCCACAAAGACCGAACCATGCAGGAAGGGGGAGGAATTATTTTGTACATCAGAGATTTTCTAAACCCAATTGACTGCACGATCAGGTCAGAACATGAACTGCTTGGAGTAGACCTCAATCTAGGTAACTCTATCTATAGGACTGTTCTGGTGTACAGCCCTCCACATCCAAATGTTGAAAAGGATGAACTTCTTTACACAAGACTGAGTGTTGTTATCTAGGGTATAGCCAGTGTGATCCTAGGTGACTTCAATTGCCTAGTAAACTGGGAAGCAAGAGCTGCCGGTGCTGAAGGTAGGCGTCTTGTAGGACTTTACTAACGATAACTTTTTGACCCAGTGGGTGAACGAGCCAACTAGAGGGAACAATATACTAGATCTTGTGTTCACCACTGAAGATGAAAGTGTGACCAGCTTATCTGTTAGGGAATCACTTGGAGGTAGTGACCACAATCTATTTAGGTTCTCTCTTCGCACCTTTACCAGCAGACCCACCAATCCTCCGAGTACAAAACTAGATTTCCGTTGTGCAAAATACCAGTGACATGCCAAGTCCAGGATTAGTGCATGAGGGTGAAGTTCTTAGCAAAATCAGATGTACCCCAGAGGATGTAGCAAAAAGAATAGATAAGTTAAATTGGGTCAAGTCATCCGGCCCAGATGGCTTTCTTCCTCGATTTGTACATGAAGTGCGAGATGAAATCTCAACTTTCTTAGCAGACATCTACAATAAATCACTAGAAACTGGAGAAGTCCCCGAAGACTGGACACTAATAGCATAAATACAATTTTATTTATTTTTTTCTATATTCCAACTTACTTCCTCTCGGGCATAGGCTGAGAGCCTTAACATTCACCGCTTTACAATGAACAGTGAAGCCCGTGAGGTCTTGTTCCAGTCTATGGAGTGAGACATGTGAAGCACGCAGAGTACAACGAGCACCTGCCATCTTGCCTTCACATTAGGCACGGTACTCACTCCTGGCCCGAAACGACCCCATCTCTGAAGCCACCTCGTTCCCGTGCTTCACAGTCTCACCCCCTACACTCGGACTCTCACACTTACACACACACAACACCACCTGTTGAGCAGATAACTCACCAGGCATTGCACCCCTATAGCATATTTTGAATATGGGAATATTCATACAGTGCTATTTAATCAGGGAACAATGAGGGTATTTTATTGACGTTTCGGTGGGCTTGTGGTAATGCACTGATACTAGGTACAGCACAAATTCCATCCCAATAATATCTTCCCATTGCTACATCGGGATTTGAACCCGGGACCTTTGGATTACCAGGCCAGTGGCAAGACCACTCCACCACACCTCCCCTAATATATATATATATATATATATATATATATGCAGATGATCAACCCAGATCATCAGGGTTGGGGAAAAACATATATAAATAGAACATAAATTATAACAGAGGGAAAAGGTGAGGTAATTTATTAGGGTAATATGAAGGCAAGTGGACTGCATTTACATATGAGAAACCAGATATAAGCGAAGAAAGAAAGAGAGAGAGAGAGAGAGAGAGAGAGAGGGCGAGAACGAATAACAGTGAGAGAGAATGGGGGGGGGGACAGAGAGTTTCTCCCTTGTTTTAATTCTTCATCTGCATCCTTATTAATTTTCTAATTGTTCTGATTTCTTATCTCCTTTGACCTCCTTCTTATTCCTCTTCTCCATATTCTTCTTCTTCTTCTTATTTTACTTCTTCTTCTTCCGTAACTACAGCAGCAGGGGCCCCAACCTTAAATTCTGTTAAGGGTCATTAAGGAGCAAGCCGGAGCCACTAAAGACTCTCTCTCCTATATGTATATATAAAACTTTGTTTTTTATATGTATTGCTCCTACCATTCAGAAGTGTACCGTTGGGTCCCAAACCCCCAGGAAAAAATATATAAAACATTAGACACAATATTTAGAGGTTGCACATCAACCACGAAGTTTCACTAAGTTGTCATATTTCCAAAAATCGTACTTTCTCGGGAATATTTTTTTCTTTGCAGGTTATCAAATGTGTTGCAGTGCTTGCAATGTTTTTGAAAGCATACAGTTAAAAATACTGCTCCAGGTAGTAGTATGTATATAAGACTAAAAGTGTTAAACACTTTTAGTCTAATGCTCGAGTCGCCGCCATCACACGCAATCTGCCGCCCACCCCCGAAAAAAATATACGCATTACCATCACCAATTCCGGGTCCAGCAAAAGGAAGGCAGAACACGAGGACATACCAAAATACAAAAGGTCCCAGATATCTCCTCTCCAGATGCGCCGCTCTTCCGCGCAGCTCGTCCTACATCATGGCGGAAACTTCTGAGGGGCTTACCTCAACCTCTTAGGGGTACTTCACACAGTCAGGAATGCGAGCTAGAATCACTAGGAGTAATGATTCCTGGTGATTCCTGGGAATACACCGCGAATGTCTGCAATTCCCCGTGGACTCACAACACCGAAGGAACCAGTGGGATTGTACCTGCGAATCACTGGGAATCACCAGGAATCACCTGGATAAAACCAGGAATGAAGTGCGAGTTATGAAAATTTGGGATTACTGTAATATACGAGTCAATAAGAGTAATATAGGAATCACTGGGAATTAGATAGGAGTCACTGGGAGTCACCGAGCATCACTGGGATTTGTTAGGAATGAGATGCGAGTATGCCAGGCATGGCCCCAATTGTGTGTTTGACCCTATAATTGAAATTAGTTTTTCCTCAAGTATATATGTCTCTTGTAGGCTATAACTACAGTCCTCTAATATCATCCTTACGTATTATGACTGTATTCATACATCATTACAGAAATTAATATAATACGATAAGTCTGTATCATTATGTACCGTAAGGTCATGATATCCATGCTTACTATACTTTTTAGAAACAAATATATTTAAACTATTGTCTAAATAGTGGATATTTTATCCTTCCCACCTTCTTCTTTTCATTCGTTACCGAGTTCTGTAATATTTCATACGATTACCTAATATAGGTAACACTTATAGGTTGTGTTAGTTTGCTTAGGTTAGGTCAGGGGAGTTGCAGAACTTCTAGATTATTAACCGGCGACTACAACGGCCCCTAAACAACCAAGCCATGATTACGGTGGCTCAAAGTTTACCCCGGCGACTACATCGCCCCTCGAATTAGTAAGCCAAACTCCACTGTTCACCACCAAACGAACTTGACATTTCATAACATATACAAACACGTATCCACCATTCTCGTTATGTTAGGTAAGGGGAGTTGCAGAACTTGACATTTCATAACACATACAAACACGTATCCACCATTCTCGTTATGTTAGGTAAGGGGAGTTGCAGAACTTGTAGACTACAAGTAGGGTATTGTAACATTGACCATACATTGTTCACATTATTTAATTACCTCAACTACCGTAATTTCCTTCTCTACACACAATCACTGGGTGAATACAATGACTTGTGGGAAATTGTACTTACACAGGTTAATACTAGGCCTATTTATAATGTTTGACCAAGAAAAGTTAACTACCTGTATACTGTATATTATACTTTCACGTGAGAAGTATTACAGGTTTATATGAATAATATATTTATTAAAGGGTACTTCACACAGTCAGGAATGCGAGCTAGAATCACTAGGAATAGCTGAAAATTCGGATTCCTGGGCCTATTCGCGGTGAAAAATCGATGACTCCTAGTGACTAGCGATATCCTAGTGATTCCTGTTAGACTCCCAGTGACTCCAAACCACTTGTGGGCGATTGGCCCTGTCCGACAAAATGTTCACCGTGTTTAACACCTTACGAGCGGCCTATGCGGTTTATTTATGTGTACCGCACAGCGGGGTGTTTTTAGCCAAAATAGGGCTGTTTACGTGATCATTTTCATGCCTAAATAAGACCCAGAACGTAAAACAAGTACCTATCCCTGAAAGGGCATAAACAGAGCTTTCGAATGACACCATAACGATCCTTGTATGATGGATAGTTTTCTTGCAATAACCGTGCAACGCGAGTGCAAAAAGCAGGTAATTCGGTACTTTCAGTACATAATTGAGTATGTAGCGAGTGAGAGAGGGAGGAGGGAGCTGAGATTTGTGTCAGTAGGTTCGCCGCGGTGGTCTGGAGCAGTCATACGCTCGCTAGTCTCCTGCCACCACTTGTCTCTCTCTCTCAGCCACATTACGTGCTGAAATTGCCACTCGAGTTATGTCGAGCGCCGCCACATAGTCCAGCTTTATTTAACTCGACTTATGTTGCTCGCCGCTAATTATGGGTTAAAGTTCTCGCCACGAATCGGACCATTCCTAGTGACTCCCAGTTGATTCTCAGTGATCCCCAGTGATTCCCCAGTGACTCCCAGTGAGTCCTTGTGATTCTTGGTGATTTGTATCTGATTCGCGGACAGGTTTCGATTTCAGTTCTCACCAGAATCACCAGGACTCCCTGGGGAATCAATGGGATCACTGGGCATCACTGGGAATGGTCCGATTTGCAGCGAGAACCTTAACCCTTGTCTAGCGGGGGGTTTTGGGCTTATTTGGGCATATTCAGGCCCTCCTGAATGATAAATCAAGTATCTGCATGTAATGAAATGTATTCAGCAAAAAAATAGGCGCTAAAAGCTTCAAAATGAGACCAGAACGAGCGACGTAGCACTCGTGGTTCTCATACAGTGATACCAGTAACATGGGAGTTTAGCGTATGGCGGCATATTTTTCCCAGCTATGCTCACTACTGGCTACACTGCCGGCCTCTCGAGAACACAGGGAACATGAGTTAATGGGCGGTGGTAAGCCCTGGGAGTCGGCTGTCTGGCTCGCTGCGCTCCCGGCCATTTGCACTCGATTTTAACCCTTTAAAAGCCTTAATAATGCTCCTAATTTGCTGCAAATTGGAGGCGGCCTCAAGTCCGCCCCCGATCTTTAAGGGTTAAACACGGTGAACATTTTGTCGGACAGGGCCAATCGGCCGGGACTGGTTTGGAGTCAACAGGAATCACTAGGATATCGCTAGAGTCACTAGGAGTCATCGATTTTCACCGCGAGTAGGCCCAGGAATCCAGCTACTCCTAGTGATTCTAGCTCGCATTCCTGACTGTGTGAAGTACCTCTTAATCTGCCCCCTCCCCGTACCTGTGACCTTCTGACCCTCAACCAACGTACCTGGGACATAGCAGCACAAGTCATGACCATCTCGACTTAACCAAGGTAGAGTCAGAGATTCGAAGGGCTGCTTTTGTGAATAAACCGTTAATTATTATTATTATTATTATTATTATTATTATTATTATGTAAAGCATGGGTTAACAATTATAAATTAGTATATTAATTATTCATATATTTATCATATTTTTAGTTTCCTCCCTAGACCTCTGTCCATATTAATAAATTATCCTCAATATCCCCCTTCGAGATAAATGTTTACATTTTTCGTTACAAAAATGTCCCCGCTGAAGGCCGATTTCTCCAAAATTACAGGCTAATTATCGCTCACCAGGACAAAATCGGCACCTAAATGGCACGAAATTCCTTGGTATTGAAATGGGACGGAAGGTGTTAAAATCAATAAACTAAGGGAGCTAAACATGAGGGAGAAGGGGGTTCAGAATATGCAACTACCTCCCCCTTAACCTGGCAATCTGCAACAGAGGAATACGAGACAAAAGGATTTTACGTCAGAAACAAGTATTTGTATTTAGATTCGAGAGTTAGAAGGAGTTACAAGGAATAGTTAGTATCTCAGAGACCTTGCAGTCCATTCCGAGGAGATAGTGGAAGTGGAAGGAGAGAGACTGTTTAGTGCATTACACTCTTTACAGAGTGTGCAAAATACTATCTACTCTATTCTTGAACTGCTCTACTGAAGAACTATTTACAACTTCGGAGGGAAGTTTGTTCCAGATAGAACAGCTCTTATATGTGAAGACGTTTCCACAGATACTAGTGCTGAACCTTTTCAATTCTAATTTGCAGCCAGTTTTGCGTGTTGTATTCCTATTTAGGCTAAACAAAATATTATAATCCACATTGACAAACCCATTAAGTATTTTAAAACCTTCAATGAGCTGACCTCGTAGTCTGCGGGTCTCCAACAGGAAGAGTAAAGGATGTTTATGGCTCTACTTTTGTCATACTCACTCAGCATTTCATAGAAAAATGTAAACAAATTGGTAAGACATGTTCGGCGTCGCCTGAATCCATGTTGGGAATCTGTAATTAAATTATGAGTTTCTAGGTAGTCAACTATCTTGTCTATCCCTTCTAAGAGTTTTACTATGATAGAAGTCAAGCTAATTGGCCGATAATTCTTGGGACACTTGTGTTCCCCTTTCTTAAAGATTGGGGTCACATTGGCCGTGTGTGTGTATGCGACTGTGTGTGTCTATGTGTTGTATGTGTACGTACTGTATATGCCTATCTATCTATATGTCTATCTATATACTTAGACTCATACCTTATTTATATTGTATATTTTCTATTTATTTATTTTATATATTTTGTTTATTCTGACCATGGGGTAGCCGACTCAAGACAGAGACTATGTGCCTATGTTCTCTCTAGTCCAGCCCTTCATTCTCCTCTCTGTTGTCTCCTTTTCTTCCTCTATAAATTTTCTTTGTGTAAATATTTGCATCCTATATTAATTTTCTTTCTGTCGTGAATATTGGTGAATGTTGTCAAAGGAAGGAAACACGGGAAGAATAAAAGTGAGAGAGCTTGTCTGTGCATTGTTAAGTGAGAGAAGGACAATCGGAAAGGTCAAAAGAAATCCGAGATAAGAGAAGTATAATTATATATATAGATGGATAGATAGAGATGGAGATAGATAGATAGGTATGGAGTTTTAAATAGACATTGAGATAGATAAATAGGTACAAGGGATGATTCTGAGATACATAAATAGATATAGACCGAGGTATATACAGAGTTAGATTTAGTGACAGACATGCTGTACATTTGGACAAGAAAGGAAAGAGGGATATAGCAATAGATAGAGGCATGGATTGCACTTATTTAGTCGCAGAGTCTTACTATAATCGGTTTTGTTTCAGCTGAAAGTAAGTTTAATCCCTTAAAGCCACGTCACACTTAGCTGTATTTATTCCCGTATTGCCCGAATGTGCTATATGGGAATAGATAGGCAATGTGTTGGGGAGTTGCCTCGGGAGTATGGCTGATTACGCCTACGAACGGGAAATTCGTCGAAAGAAAACGAGGCTCTTATTTGTTTAGCCGAACCACTCACGAACTATTTGTACGTGTAGTGTCCGTAAATTGTGCGCATAAGGTTCGGGAAATACTCACAGGTACGTACAAGATATTATTGGCATACGCATGAGATATGGCCGAGGTCAGTTGTGTTCGACGATGATGAAAACGAATTGGGGGCCAATAATTTACGTACACGAAGCACACAGCACGTACAACACACATGGATGAGACACACCACATGCACCACACACGCACCAAGCACGAGAACCCTACCACATAATTAAATAAATGAGGTCAAATGGCCCAAACAGTACCACTTCTCTTCCAGTTCCTGCCAGATTAACATGGACTACATGCAGTTATTTACTTATAGATAATATCAAATACAGTTTTAATATCTAAAAAATGGAAATACATCCGTAAATATTATATCTCTTTGTTTCATATGTTAAGACAAAATATGAAATTAGTAAGCTTAGTGCAAGTGGATCCTATTTGACAACAACTCACATGGCACTACCTAGCGCCATAGTGGGATCATGAAAGATAGAGAGCATCAAGATAAAATTAAATAGACATATGAGAGAGATAGCTTGGGTTGGATGGATCTGCCATGTGTTGGCCAATTGGCTTTATGCAGACTCACATGTACTTATGTTCATATGGTTACGTCCTTAAATAGAGTTAGACCTAAATATTTACTTTCAACACACGATCATATTTTGAGTGTTGTTGTTGTTGTTGTTGTTCCCCAGGCTGTCTAGCCGAGCAGCTCCAAGGTCCCGAGCAAGGCCAAGGCCATAACTGAGCGCCCCCAAAGAACCCGGTTCACCATGCTTACCACTAATAAAGCCCAAGTGACCAAAGCCACTCCAAGGCGGGGAGCTGAGGAGGGTGCGAAAACGCCCGGGAAACCAAAGCCCCAGCCAAGACCCTCTGCCCTTCAGCAATTATGAAGGAAAATTTGAAGGGAAAAGGAAAAATGTGACGCTTTGGCTCCCAGTCTGCCAACCTCTATTTTGGATGTGAATGGGATCTGCTTCGTGTGGGCCGGAAGGCCCTCTCCCGATTTCCGTGTTCTTATATTTGGAAAGAATGTGAACATTGAAACATGATGCTTACTTAACCTTGTCAATATCATGCTATTATTATATTTTATTTAACCGATTAAGTTTGAAAATCTTCTTATCTTAACTAGTTTATTGGTTCAATTAATTGACTGACCCAACTCTGATATATATATATATATATATATATATATATATATACCGTATATACTGTATATTTCCTCAACGCAGGGAGCAACGACATTTGGAAATGCAGGACTGAGGAGTTGCTCACCACGTACCAGGAAATGTTGGAGAGGATCAATGAGAAGGGTGGAGTTCCTGTGGTACACAGTATCCTACCAAGAAGAGGGGTAAGGAAGGAATGGTCCTCCAGGGCTATTGGTGTAAATAGCCGGCTGGAGAAGTATTGCAAGTCAAATACTATTCCATTCCTGGATAACTGAACCCTCTTCTATGGTAAGGATGAACTGTATGCCCAGGATGGAGTACATCTCTCTCGATTAGGAGTTTCGACATTAGCCAGCCAGGGGAGGTGTGGTGGAGTGGTCTTGCCACTGGCCTGGCAATCCAAAGGTCCCGGGTTCAAATCCCGATGTATCAATGGGAAGATATTATTGGGATGGAATTTGTGCTATCAGTGCATTACCACAAAGCCCACCGAAACGTCAATAAAATACCCTCATTGTTCCCTGATTAAATAGCACTGTATGAATATTCCCATATTCAAAATATGCTATAGGGGTGCAATGCCTGGTGAGTTATCTGCTCAACAGGTGGCGTTGTGTGTGTGTAAGTGTGAGAGTCCGAGTGTAGGGGGTGAGACAGTGAAGCACGGGAACGAGGTGGCTTCAGAGATGGGGTCGTTTCGGGCCATGAGTGAGCACCGTGCGTGCCTCATGTGAAGGCAAGATGGCAGGTGCTCGTTGTACTCTACGTGCTTCACATGTCTCACTCCCTAGACTGGAACAAGACCTCACGGGCTTCACTGTTCATTGTAAAGCGGTGAATGTTAAGGCTCTCAGCCTATGCCCGAGAGGAAGTAAGTTGGAATATAGAAAAAAAAAAAAAAAAAAAAAAAAAAAACACTCGACAAGTTTGTTGCGGGGTTTTGTTAATAAACCATAGGTGTGTAAGTAAAATAGAATCCCAGCCACATGAAATTGATAGTAATAACAAACATTCTGATAGCGTAGCTTTTCCGTCTAGGTCCAGTAGTTCAACAGGTAAAAATAAATTAGTTAAAAACAATAGAAAAATAGTTGCAAATACAAGTAATAGTTTGAGGGTTTATTATACAAACTGTAGGAGTTTATGTAGCAAAATGAACGAACTTAGAGCACTGGTTAACAAAGAAAATATAGACATAATAGCGCTAACTGAAACATGGATTATTACAGAAACCAGGCATTTTTTTAGCAGAGTTTGATATACCGGGATATAGTTTGTTTAAATATGACCGAACAAGTAGGAAGGGCGGCGGTATAGCAGTGTTTGTCAGGAGTTCATTAAAAAGCTGTATTAAATCAGGTATTAGAATAAATAATGAAAATGAAAGTGTTTCGGTAGAGGTTAACGAAGGTAGTGAGACCTTAGTTATTGGAGTTATGTATAGACCGCCAAATATGAGTAGAAATGACGGAACGTCATTATGGGAGGAAATTAAAATAGCATCAAGGTTTAGCAACGTGTGCATTATGGGGGATTCTAATTTCCCTAATATAGATTGGCAGCAACAAATAGGCGACTCTGATTCAAAGGAGTTTATTGAGGTAGTACAAGATAGTTTTTTATCTCAATTCATAGATACGCCGACTAGAGGTGATAATATTCTCGATTTAGTTTTCAGTAACAATGAACATATGATAAATAGTGTAGAAATCGGCGACCACCTAGGAAATAGTGATCACAATTCTGTGTATTTTAATATACAATGGAAAGGTAATATCAGAGAGAATACAACATTAATACCTGACTTCAGAAAAGCCAATTATGGTGGTTTAAGAGAAGCCCTGTTAGCGGACCCTATGGTCAAAAGATTAAGTCGATCCAGGTGTCCAAATGAGTGTATCCTTTCTCAGGCACCTGTCATCTTAAGTCAGGAAGAGACGTCAAACTTGGTAGATACATACGATAATTTTATCAAGTCAGTATTCAATGCGCAAAATAAATATATCCCCAAAGGAAAATTTAGATCAACACAGAACCAACCCAAATGGATGAATAATAGACTATTAGATCTTCTAGGAAAAAAGAGAGGAATATATAGAAAAATTAAGAAAGGCGAATTCACCTACTTGCTTACTATCAGAATCTATCACGACAGGTAAAAAATGATATTAGTAAAGAAAAAAGAAATTATGAAATTAAGGTTGCCAATGACTCAAAAATTAATCCTAAAGCTTTTTACCAACTATATAAAGCCAAGGTTAGAGATGTAATTGGTCCCCTTAAAACTTCGATAGGAGAAATGACAAAAAATAATTTAGAAATGTGCAGTACATTAAATAGTCAATTTCTTTCCGTTTTCACTAATGAAAATTTGGCACAGTTTCCAGAATTCCGTAAGGTATACAGCGATAGTATAAAAATAGGTTAAGTACGGTTACTATAAGTAGAAATGATGTGCTTAAGGAAATTGACAGACTGAAACCTCATAAATTGCCTGGTCCTGATGAGGTATATGCTAGAGTATTAAAAGTATCCAGAGATGAGTTAAGTTACCCATTAACATTTCTGTTTAACAAGTCATTAAAAACAGGTATAGTTCCAGAAGCTTGGAAGCTTGCAAATGTAGTTCCGATCTTCAAAAAAGGTGATAAATCAATAGCATCCAATTACCGTCCCATTAGTCTCACTTCAATCATAGGAAAGCTACTAGAGTCAATTATTGCTAGGAAAATGAGAAACCACTTAGAAACATTTAACTTAATCAATTCTTCTCAGCATGGATTCACTCAGGGACAGTCTTGCCTTACTAATTTGCTTAGTTTTTTCTCAGAGGTATATGAAGCAGTAGATAATGACAAGTCATATGATATTATATATTTATATTTCAGTAAAGCTTTCGACAGAGTCCCTCATGAGAGATTGATGAGAAAGGTTAAGGCACATGGAATAGGTGGGGCGTTGTTAGGATGGATTAGGTCATGGCTAATTGGTCGGAAGCAGAGAGTCAGCATAAATGGTACCAAGTCAGAATGGGGAGTAGTCAAAAGTGGTGTCCCCCAGGGATCTGTATTAGGTCCTCTGTTGTTTATTATATACATAAATGACCTTGATTTAGGTATAACTAGTAGGATAAGTAAATTTGCAGACGATACCAAAATGGGGAGCCCAATTGATTCAGATACAGATAGAGAGTGTCTGCAAAGGGATATAGATACATTACACGAATGGTCAGTAAATTGGCAGATGAAGTTTAACATTGACAAATACAAGGTATTAAAGATAGGGAAGATGCATACAAATGTTAAATATAAACTAGCTAATATGGAATTAGAAAACTCTGACTGTGAGAAAGATCTAGGTGTGTTTATTAGCAATGATTTGAAGCCTAGAAAACAATGTATAAGCGTTCGTAACAAGGCAAACAGGATTCTCGGGTTCATATCTAGGAGTGTGAGCAACAGAACTGCTGATGTTATCTTAAAACTGTACTTGTCATTAGTGAGACCCCATATGGATTATGCTGTTCAATTTTGGTGTCCTTATTACAGAATGGACATAGATTCATTGGAGAGAGTACAACGTAGAATGACAAAAATTATCCATAATATTAGAAATTTTCCGTATGAAGAAAGGTTGAAGAAATTAGGCTTACATTCGTTAGAGAGACGCAGAGTTAGAGGGGATATGATAGAGGTATTCAAGTGGGTTAGTGGGATTAATAAAGGGGACATAAAAAATGTACTAAAGTTCAGTGATAGCGAAAAAAAATCGTACAAATGGTATCAAATTAGATAAATTTCGTTTCAGAAAAGATATTAGTATATGGTGTTATGTAATTTCGTGGAAATTTCATATAGATTTTTGCAAATGTTTTTTTTTTAATGATTATGACCCATTATCTACAAAAATCGTGTTTGGCATTTTTTTGGATGCCATCTTGGAATAATGGCGGCCATCTTGAATTTTCGGCATAAAATATGGATATTTTGCCCATCTGTGCAAATTCTAAGCCCTTTATACATTATATGTTGTTTAATTATTAACACAAATGATGACTAAGATGTTTGTATCATGAAATAAAGTGATGGCATTCAATATTTTGAATGACAGGACATATACAGACCTCTAAATCCAAGATGGCGGCTAATTTTACGAGCATTTGTTCATTTGCGTTTTGGTTTTTTCTAATTGTTTTTCTTTTTTCACAGAACATGGAAACCAAGCGACGCAAGATAGAAAACAACTACAGACAGAGCATCGTATGTCAAGAAAATACAAATGAAACAGTCAGTACACCAAAGCCAGACAGCTATATTCGTTTCCTGGAGTGAGGTCCCCACTTGGATCTTCTGATCACTGTCTGATACAGGCCACCTGTCTATCACCTACCACACCTTCCCACTCTGAACCTGTTTTGGTGACTAAATGGCATTACGATAGGGCAGACTGGGAGGGTCTTCAAGGTTTCTTTATTGATATTCCCTGGACCTCTTTCTTTTCTAATGATGCACACTCCACCTTGAGCCACATACAAGATTTTGTAAAAATTGGAATGGAAACTTTTATTCCTCATCAAAAGTACAGTAAAAGATCTAATTCACCTAAATGGTTTGACCATAATTGTGCTAGAGTAACTGAACAAAAAGCAATAGCCTACAATGCATACACAAGATCAAAAACACATGAAGCCTTTAATTACTTTAGAAACATCAGAAATCATGCCAAAACTGTATTAAACCTAACTAAATCAAACTTTCTCCATAAGCAGGCAAACTTCTAAATAATCCAAATGATAACAAAATATTTTGGTCTACTCTTAACTCATTCAAATCCAACTTCACTACTGCTTCATCCATTCCACCATTAAAATCTCCGACTGGCAATCTTGTAAGTGACCCACGAGGTAAAGCTAACCTTCTTGCAGATATTTTCTCCACCAACTCAACCTTAGATGAAATAAATCAAGATGTCCCTGTACTTAATTTTAATTCACCTGAAATTCCCTCACTTAAGATCCACACCAGACATGTCAAAACTATTTTGCAGAATCTCTCAGTAGATAAGGCTCCTGGTCCAGATGAAATTCCTCCAATAGTACTTAAGAATTGCTCCTTGGTGCTCGCTCCTGTATTGGCAAAATTTTTCCGTCTGTGTACTCATACCTCATGCTTCCCAGTACCCTGGAAAGAAGCAAACATCCATCCAGTTCCTAAAAAAGGTGCCTCTTCAGATCCATCAAACTACAGACCAATAGCTATAACTTCCACTCTTGGCAAAGTTTTTGAAATTATATTAAATAATCACATAATTAAGCATCTGGAGAATAATAAATTAATCAGTGATAGGCAATATGGTTTTAGACGATGTCGATCAACTGCAGACATTCTTTGCCTTCTTACGCATCAAATCAACCAAGCTACAGACCAACATGGTGAAACACATACAATAGCACTGGATATATCAAAGGCATTTGATAGAGTCTGGCATCAATCCTTATTGTCGAAGATGTCACACTACGGCCTTGCATCATTAGTTCCACTAATTTCTTCTTATCTTCATAACAGAAAAATACGTGTAATGGTAGATGGCCTTTATTCTCAATTTCACTCAATAAATGCTGGTGTTCCCCAGGGATCAGTTTTGGCCCCAACTCTGTTCCTCATTCATATCAATGATCTCATATCTACCACTCATAATCCAATACATTCCTACGCAGATGACTCAACACTCCACAGTTCCTTCACATTTACCAATTCTTTCACCCAACCCGATCTTATAAATTCAAAAATAAACACTGCAATTTCTCTGAACCGGGACCTTTCTAGAATTAATGAATGGGGACAAGAGAATCTAGTTTCCTTTAATGCACAGAAAACCAAGTACATTCAATTTTCTAACCGACAGAATCTCACTGACTCCCATATATTTTTTAATGATGTAAATATTCCCACTTCCCCTAGTATTGACATTCTCGGTGTAACATTAACTACTAACTTGAGCTGGACACATTATGTTAGAAGCATTGCTAAGAATGCCTCTAAAAAACTGGGACTCCTGTACAGAGTTCGAGAATTCTTCACTGACGAGCAGTTGGCCGTAATATATAAAAGTCATGTGCGCTCTCAGATGGATTACTGTTCACCTCTGTGGGGTGGAAGTGGAGTGGTTGCATTGAGGCAGTTGGACAAAATTCAAAATAAAGCTATTAGATTAATCAATAACCCTGCAATCACACAGGACCTTCCTACATTAGCCATACGAAGAAACGTTGCATCCCTTGCATTATTCTACAGATATTTTCACAGCAATTGTTCCGAGGAACTTGCTTCAATTGTGCCGCCTCTCCACATCTTTCCCCGTAGAACTAGGGCAGCTGAGAGCGCCCATGAATTTACACTTTCTCCTCCACAATGCAGAACTTCTGCTTATCAGAATTCATTTATCCCCAGAGCTACTACTCTTTGGAATTCACTTCCCTCGAATTGCTTTCCACAAACTTACAATCAACAAATGTTTAAATCCAGTTGTTACAAACATTTTATGAATGGAGGATGCCTTTAGGCACATGGACCTTTTTGTTTTATCTGTGTTTTTCCTTCCTCCGTTCATTGTCTCTTTAAAAAAAAAAAAAAAAAAATACAGTTTCTCGTCAGTGCCTGAAGGAAAAGATCCGACAGCATGTTGACGGTGTTGCCTTCACAAGTTCTGCCAATCCAGCAAAATCAGATTTGATCCATTCTTCCGGTGTTGCTGACGCCGCAATACGGCAAACTTTAACTTTGAATGACAAAGAAGAGATGACTACAATACTCAAATGCGCAAAAATAGTCCGAACAGCTATTGACCAATCCAAGCCATGGGAGTTTGAGGGCTCAATCAGCAACCAAGAAAATTTCATCCCAAATGAGTTGATCTGGCTGTTGAAATGGATCGTTCAGGGTGACACAGCAGTTGTTTCAGAAGTCCGAAGTCAAGAAGTACATTCTAGATGCACAAACTTGGCTCAAATGATAATTCAGAGCCACAAAACCAAGAGGCAGATCAGGCACCAACCTAAGTCTTGTGCAAGCTCATTTCGAAGCAGAAAAGAGACTCCCCTCACTTTAGGCCTATCACTGCACTTCTATCATGCCAAAAGAAGCAAGAAAACGATAGACATATTGTCAAATACTGGAGCTGGAGTATCATATCATCATGCTACAGAACGCGTTGGTCAGCTTGCAGCTGCTGTCCAGGAAAACATGGCGGCCAACCAAGGTGTCTATGTACTCCCTAACCTTTTTGTTGGGCAGCCACTCAGGGCATCAATAGACAACATTGACGCACAAGTAGATACTACAGATGGAAAGAATTCGTTTCATGCGCTTGCTTCAGCTGTCTATCAAACTCACGTTGACAATGGTGAAGCTGCCAAAATCTCAAAGCCTTTGCATCTGAAACCTCATGGCGCCTCTAGTACACTGAAAGATGTACCAAAGACTGGAGTGGCCTTGAGCCCTTGCACCATAACAGGGACTCCAAAGCCAACATTGAGCCCCCATTACGTGGAGTTTGAGCCGCTACAGCACCAGGACTGCTTGGCGGACTCATCAGTGCAGGACACTGCTTGGCTATTAGCTCGATATATCAACAGATCAAATGTACCAGAATCTACTGATCCAAGTGAAGACGCAAATACTCAGCAAGTCCCACTGTGGTCCGCGTTCAATTCACTGCTGTCCGTGTCAACCAAAAAGATAGATAACATCCATGCACGCCCGCTGATAAATGCTCCACCACAGGACTGGGACACCTTGGTTACAGTGTTGGTTGGACTTAACAAACTCAACCAGATGGTAGTAGGTGATAATCGTCCACAACCTGTGTGTGTATGGCTTGATATGGATCTCTACAAACGTGCCTTTAAGCTGGCTTACCTACAGCCAGACACCTATGCTGACAAGTGGATCCTTTCTCCGGGTCAATTCTATATTGAATTATGTGCCTTGCGTTGTCTTGGGAAAACAGTCGAAGGAAGTGGCCTTGATGAGTTGTGGGTCAAAAGTGGCTTGTATGGCACAGCTGTTGTCAGTCAGATACTGAGCGGGAATCACTTCAGTCGAGCAGTTAGATGTCACCAAATTACCTTGCAGGTATTTTCATATCTGTACTTTGAGGCATTCTTCGAGGAACATCCGGAAATCTACCCTGCAATGAAAGATGCAGCTGTGATCCTCTCAAATGCATGCAAAACGCACAGTGATATTGGCAAATGTCAACATGCCTTAGTGCAAAAGATTCAGGAGCTCGAGCTACCAAAACTGATGCGTGATTTTGACTCAAAATGCCAGAAGTACCCAATGTTTAGGGGGGTCCGGATGTATATGCAGCAAGTTGAGCATCTCATGCGGTTCCAAAGGAGCACACGACGTGGCATGTGGGACGTCCAATTGGGATCACTGGAAAATATGTGTGTTTGGTTTTTCGCATACAATAGAATGGACTATGCGATGCACATTCCTGAATATATTGCCCGTATGTACAGCCTAAAGGATACTCACCCTGACATCTGGGAAGAGTTTGTGAATGGCGGCTTTGTGGTCCAAAAGAGTGGAGTGAATTTCACAGCCATCAGAGTTGACCAGGCCCAAGAGCATGTTAACAAAACACACAAAGCAGATGGAGGAATCAACGGGATCACCACCAGTCCAGAAACCCTGCTCAAGTATTGCCTGAGTACAACTGAGCTTTCACGTTTGTCCAAGGAAACTGAAGAAATGCTTGGTTTGGCATCTAATGTTCCAACTCGGCACCATGATCTGTCACAGAGAAAACTTCAGCAGCAGGAGAAACAAGTACACTGCCTGAAGGAAGTTCTGCGCAAATCAAATCCTGTTAAGGTATGAGAAACAAGTTATGGCACAGAACATAAGCTTGTACACCTCACTAAAAACATCATCATCAAGGAAGATGTGCAGGAAAATATTCTTGGCACGGTGAAACGTGGTTCATCTGCATATCAGAAGTTTGTGGACGAACGAATTTGCGGTGATCAGAACCTCTGGGGAAAGATGACGAAAGTGAAACATCTAGGCTGGAACAACAACAACAAATCCACTCGCACAAAGATTGGAGGAGAACAAGTTACTTTGAAAGCTTCAAACTCGTTGATGTCAAGGCTTCTGATCCTGACCCGATCATCCAGAGATGTTGACTTGAAGGAAGCTCTCAGCACATACGAGTTTTCCCCAATCAATCACATGCTGATGACACCAGATAGCTTGTTGCATCCATGCAAAGACAAATCACAGCTCATTCACCATCTGGAGAACCATGGATCAGCTGAAAATGGCCAAGCTGATGCACCTTTACTGGATGACTTACCACTTGATAGAGCTTCTATTATCATCGATGCCATGGCAGTAGTTCATGAGATGGCCGTTTTCAAGGACAAAATATCATCATGTGGAGACCTGGCAGAGCATTTCGTCAATGCCATCAACTCCAAAAGTCGCCCTTACTCGAAGTGCTACGTGGTGTTTGACCAATACTGCCAGTCCTCATTGAAAGAGATAACAATACAGCGTCACAGTGGAGCCAAGCTTTCCAGGGGAACAGAATACAAAGTTGACAGAAACACGCGTATTAAAGATCTCAACAAGTTCCTCAGTAGTACCAAGACGAAGGAGCTTCTGACAATATTCTTGGCCCAACAGATTGTTGTCAACTGCACAGCAGACGTAACCACTATCACTTTTCAAGGTGTCCAGTCCAACACATCTGGCAGTTGTCATACTGCCAAGCATGACGAGGCGGATACGTTGCTGATATACTACGGCAGTGAAGCACGCAAACTTGGACTTACTGTTCACATCTACTCCCAGGACACAGATGTGCTGGTACTTGCCATACACAATTTGGCAGTCTTAGGCGAGGATGCAGCTATGATAATGGGCACTGGAACCAATCGACTTGTACTGCCTTTGTTGCCTATCCAAAATGCACTTGGTGAGGAACGTGCTCAAGCCTTGATGGGATTTCATGCCATTGTGTGACACAACTGGAAGGATATTCGGCAAGAGCAAAACTTCATGGTGGAAGGCATTTATGAACTGTGGTGATGACATTGTTGGTGCACTTGCTCATCTGGGACAGGAGAGTGAACCATCCTATGAAGTGCTGGGTCTTTGTGAAGCATTCATCTGCAAGTTACTCGGTCCAAAGAACGCAGGTTTTAGTCAAGCTGCGGCACTCAGATGGTTTCATTTTCGTGGACTCAACACCAAACAAGGAATCGAGAAGCTGCCCCCAACACAAGGATCATTGCATGAGCACATTCGACGGGCACATTACCAGTGCTTAATCTGGAGGCAGGCCTTAATTCCACAACCAACCGTTCCAGCACCAACTGAATTGGGATGGTCCATCAGTGACACTTCGGGACATTTCGTTCCCAAGTTAAGCAGAATACCTCTGGCTCCAGATTCCATCTTACAGTTGGTTCGGTGTAAATGCACAAAGAGTCAATGTAGTGGGCGATGTTCCTGCCGCGAAAACCAAATGCCCTGCACAGAGTTGTGCAAGTGTGATCCAGATGGATGTAAAAACTTGGCTGATGTGGGCGAAGATAGTGACGAATCTGACACTGAATGAGTATCAGACTTGACATGAGCTTGTCTCAGGAACATAACATAGTAACTGTTCTTTTATTTAAACAATCAAAGTGTCTCATTTTTGCAACAGAGGTTAACTGTCACCCTGTCATTTGATAAAAAAATACCAAAAAATTTATAAATCTGATGGCAAGTAAAAGTATTATATAAACGTATTTACAATCATTTCTTCTCACATAATTTGACTTATGATAAAATAATAAAAAAAATACTGCTTTACTCATTGCATTGATAATTATGCACAAATATAGGGTACATCACACTTCACACCCCCATAGACAGTCAAACAGTTCGAAACTTGTGCAATTTGCGGCAACAAAATTTCCGTTTTTGGCGATACCACCCGATCTTCTTTAACAGGCTAAAAAAATGTCAAGATGACCTCAGAAAAAATGCCAAACACATTTGTCATGCTCCTAGTACTCTAGGCTAACAAAAAAAACACATTGGCAAAAATCTATATGAATTTTCCACGACAGCCAAAAATGTGACATAGCAGCATGTACTATAATAGGCAAATATTGGTTTGGTAACAGAGTTGTAGATGGGTGGAATAGGCTACCAAGTGATATAGTGGGATCAAGAACGATGGGGGGCTTTAAGATAAAATTAGATAGGCATATAAACGAGATGGGTTGGGTGTGAGGGGGATCTACCAGGTGTGGGCCAATCGGCGTTCAGCAGACCCTCGTAATCTTGTGTTAATCCCTGACCATTTTGGTGGGGGCAGTACTCAAGGTATTAGTGAGTTGGGCCTATAATTGGGCCTTGTAATTGGGGTTGGGTGTGACAGGGATCTGCCTTGTATGGGCCGATCGGCTTATTGCAGACTCCCATTTTCTTATGTTCTTATAAAATATTATATATATATATATATATATATATATATTTGTTTTTGTTTTTTCTATGTGAATGTAGGAGACAAAAGGCATAACTGCCTGCAGCGAATGCCTCCTCCAGATTTCAAAGAGTGACAGGGCCGAAATCAAGGGACGTTGACATTTTTTGGAGACAGTGTGGTGTGCATGTTAAGTCTAGTGAACTAGATGAAGGAGGAGGTGTTTGTGAGGGCCTGCTGGACTACTCTCAGTGTAAGTGAGGCACAAAGGGAAACAGTAAGAGAGGCCAAGCAAATGAAACAGGAGTTCCAGCAATTCCTTATCAAATGCTTACAGACTCTCCTGGGTATAGCCCTGTTCGATTGGGGCCTACAATCTACCCCCATTCCCCCTATTAGTCGCCTTGTACGACACACGCAGTAGGACGCGTGTACATACATACGTATATATATATAAACCAGCTATATACAGTATATATATATATATATATATATATATATATATATATATGTATATATAATATAATATATACTGTATAATAGTATATTGTGACGCTCCTGCATAGTAGCCACGTGCGGGTATGCGCGCGTGTCGGCTGCCCAGCCGTTTAGAAACCGGCTGGCGGCCGGCTTTTCCTTAGTATATATCCTACGACAATGTAACTAATGTCTGGGATATTCTTATGTTGTTTCACAGCTTGAAGCTGCCCTTATTCTTAACCAACGCATCTTAGTATATTTTATTCTCGATAGTTGAATGTTTCATTATAATATATAAGATGTAAGTCGAGTGAGAGTGGGAGGAGACGAGCGGGAGAGAGAGACCGGCTGGGGGACGTTGCTTCGCGCGGAGAGTCTAGCTTGGGACGAGCCTGATGTTGCCAATTTGATCGCAACGTTAGGCTTAGTTTCGACTCACGCAAGGGGTAGAGGATTTTGACCCGGCAACGGTGTTGAGTGTTGCCAAGCATGGGATGTATTTCGCATGCCTAGGGTGGGGTCCAGACAGATTCAAGACTCAGAGCTCACCTCCCTGTCGTACCCTTCGGACCCCCTTGATATCTATCCCTCTCAACCCCACTTAGAAACTTTCTCGCTTACTTTGTATACCTTCCTTCCACTACTTCACCAATCTATTTAATTATCCCATCCCCTTGATAGACCTTATATCTATTATTGTATTAACGACGAGCTCTCAGATAACTAGATAGGATTTTGGGCCTTATGCAGAGATGTAATTGTTAATGAGACCTAGGAAGCTTTTTTGTTGTCTCATATTTGGTGGTTTCATGCTTGCTAGTGTGTTCTTGTGTCAGGTTAGCAGGGGCTAGACCGGAGGGGAGGCTTTTTG
Source organism: Paralithodes platypus (assembly GCA_032716605.1). Lineage (NCBI taxonomy): Eukaryota > Metazoa > Arthropoda > Malacostraca > Decapoda > Lithodidae > Paralithodes > Paralithodes platypus. Next base: position 10,475,747 of record CM064508.1, read on the forward strand.
CGATCCTTTAACCCTTATTTAGCGGCGAGCAACATAAGTCGAGTTAAATAAAGCTGGACTATGTGGCGGCGCTCGACATAACTCGAGTGGCAATTTCAGCACGTAATGTGGCTGAGAGAGAGAGACAAGTGGTGGCAGGAGACTAGCGAGCGTATGACTGCTCCAGACCACCGCGGCGAACCTACTGACACAAATCTAGCTCCCTCCTCCCTCTCTCACTCGCTACATACTCAATTATGTACTGAAAGTACCGAATTACCTGCTTTTTGCACTCGCGTTGCACGGTTATTGCAAGAAAACTATCCATCATACAAGGATCGTTATGGTGTCATTCGAAAGCTCTGTTTATGCCCTTTCAGGGATAGGTACTTGTTTTACGTTCTGGGTCTTATTTAGGCATGAAAATGATCACGTAAACAGCCCTATTTGGGCTAAAAACACCCCGCTGTGCGGTACACATAAATAAACCGCATAGGCCGCTCGTAAGGTGTTAAGTAAAGTCTGCTGGTGCGAGTCCTGTGGACCCGCACGACTTTACTAGGATACCCGTGGGAGTCTGGGGGCATTTTCTTGTCTGTGTCCTTGTGTGTCTAGTGTTGTGTTGTGTGAGGGCCCTTGCCTAGTCCACTCAGCACTGCGCTAGCACGTCTTGCTTTTGTTTTAGGGTCGCCAGGAGAGAGTCAGATACTTGGGATCTGAGTCTCTCAAGAGAGCACCCTTTCAATTAGAGTAATTTGGCGCACAGACTTGGGAACGTCCCTAGGCTAGAGCAGGTGGCTCAGCCCGGGTATCCGAAGCCTATATCCTTCCGGCTAGACCTCTGCCACCTGGCAGATTAACAGCTAGGGGTTTATTATTTCTGTATGCTTGTTATTGTGCCACAGTTCTACCGTTTTTGTGAGCATTGTGAGTCAGGGTGTGGCTTAGAGACTCTGTCCGAGCAGGCTTACCTGACTAAGAGTGAGAAGCACACCTGTATGTGGTTATGTTGCGAATTGCTGCCTTTATTTAATTATACCTATGCCATTATACACTGTATGGCCTATCACTAGTATTTATTCCTGCTTATGAGTTAAGAGTTCTCCAAATCCGTAACGTACTTTCTTTGCTAAGCATCAGATCCTACAGTAGCCGCATGCAGTTTAGAAACCTGCATCTTGTCTACCGGTACGATGTTTTGAGGACTGTTTGCTTTCACCTTCTTTCACGCAGGGGTGATTAGTTGTATTAATTAACGTAACGTTAAATGTACTTTCTTCTAGTTTGTTATTAAATTGTTTCTGCAATTTAATTCCGTCATCTATCTTTTCCTTGAAGCTTTAAGTCGACTTAATTGTGTGATCTTTTATATAGCCTGCTTGACTAACAGCAGTCTATAGTGCGTGCACCCTGGAACCGAGTCATAGGATACCTCGTTGTCCAGGCAGGACTCTTGACGGTTTAAGGTGGTTTGTTGCCTGGGTTTATAGATAAGGGTTGGATCTATCGTTTTCCGTTGTTGCTTGTTGCCGCATACCTAGTCCAATAGAAAGAGCCCAGTGTTTATATATCCCAGGACGTAACAAATGGCGACCTTGCATAGGATTTACTGATCAGAGGAATATAGTGGTCATTTGTTTTGAGATTCCTTATGATTAGAGGAATACAGTGGACATGGAGTTTTTTTTTTGGAGCAACCAATATACCACATTAAAGACTTTAAATAACATTAGTATATACATACTTGCATAGGAGATAAGGCACATTCTATAACCGTGATAATTACTGCAGTACACAAACATGTCTAATACATCAGAACACAGTGATGGGTCAGGTCATGATACGGGCTCGGAGGGAGAAAGACCTGTGGAGTGGCTAGTCGATAGCGAGGAGGGTGCTAGAAGATTTTTAGAGGTGCCCCTTACCGCTGCCAGGGTGTTGAAGCTGAATAAGTATGGCTTAAAGTGTGTGGCAGGTCTTCAGGGTCACCAGGGTTTAAGTGGCATGAGGAAAGATCAGCTGAGGACTTTGATATTGGGTTTAGAAGGGAGAGACCTGGGTGGAGAGGTGACTCGGGGCCCCGGTCCCCAGCCCCCAGCCCCCCCTCCACTCTACCCCCGTATCAAACGTCAGGGTGCCTGAATTTAGTACATACCCCCAAGTTGATGGTCAATGGCAGCGTGGAATTCAATCACAGGGACCCTCTCCATTAAATGCACCTTCCCCTCCTCAAGGGTTGACTCCAGATTTGTTGTTTCGGCTTGAGATGGCCAAGGTTGAGGTTGCTAGAGCTCCGGTTGAGGCTACCGAAAGACAGGCTAGAGCTCAGGTTGAGGCTGCCGAGAGACAGGCTAGTGTGCAGGCTGAGGCTGCTAGAGCTCAGGCTGAGGCTGCTAGAGCTCAGGCTGAGGCTGCAGAGAGAACAGCTATACGAGAGGCTGAACTGCAGGCAGAGTCTACTAGGTATCGGGCTGACAGGGAGCTGGAGAGATCTTGAGTGGAGGTAACAGGGCGAAATATTGGGGGAGGTAACAGACATCGGGACCAATCATTGTCGCACCTGCTTAAACTAGTTCCTCTGTTCGGTGAATCATGTGTGACTGAGTTTTTTATGCGATTTGAGAAGAAGTGTCAGGAACACCAGCGGCCTCAGGAAAAGTGGGCAGCATTAGTTTCATCAAGACTCCTAGGAAAGGGGCTAAAAGCGTATGATGCACTACCTTTAGAGTCCTGTGTAGTTTATGATGAGCTAAAGAAGGCTGTGCTATGGGCCTATGAGTTGCAACCAGAAACTTACCGCTTGAAGTTTCGGGGTGTTACTAAGGGCAAGGATAGTACCTTCCTAGAACACGCCCGGGACTTGTCTGATGCACTACGACATTGGCTGCGTTCTGAGAGGGCAGATACTTTTGAGGAGTTGAGTGAGCTGGTTCTCTTGGAGCAGTTCTTCAAGTGCACAGGCGGGGACTTAACATTAAATATAAAGGAAAAAAATCCTAGAACTCTCCAGGAGGCAGCAGAAATGGCTGACCGCCGACTGTCATTAATTCGAGGGTGCGAAGCAGCAGCTAGGAGTGAGTCGGGTGCAAAGGATCGTACCCCTCCCCCTCCCAAGAATTTTGATACACATAAATACACAAAACCATGTAGCACTGACAATAAAACTGGACATAAACCAAATACCGTCCCGTATAAGAAGTCTAATGGTACCTCCCACTCCCAAGGGAAACCAAAGAGTAAAGAGTGCTTTGCATGTCACAAGGAGGGTCACTTTGCAAATGCTTGTCCGAACAAGCCACCAAACAAGGTTGTGTCATTGGCACCGCAGCACAGGGGTGTCGCCTATATCTTCTGAGTTTGCCATGGGTAGTTCGTCAGAGGTTGGGACACAGCCTGTGTTCACGAGTCCGGAAGGCTCGAACCCTGTCCGCGACGTCTTTGGGGGTCATAGAGGGCATGGTTTTGTGAGGTGGTCTGGCGAAAGGCGAGGAGTTAAGCTATTGCGTGATACGGGGGCTTCTCAGACCTTGTTAAAGAACTTTACTGGTAGGCCGATTAACGCTGCTCGGGTGGTGGTAGTTCAGGGGATCAATGCTACGAAGTCCTACCCGCTGGTGCGGATGGAGCTGGAGGTGGGTGGTGTGGCGAAGGAGCTGGATGTCGGAATTGTAGAGAACTTGCCTGTTGGGGGCGTCGACCTCCTCCTCGGCAACGACTTTGCGGTGCCTGCTTCTAAGGTTTCAGCCTTGGTCGTTGCCGAGAAGGCGGCCGACGTTAGTAGGGAGGAACAGGAGTGGGTTGAGAAGTGTAGCGTACAAACCATGGCGTGTGTTGTGACGTGTTCTCAGACATCCGAAGCCTTGCAGCCACCACCTCAGTCTATCAAACCGCGGAGGAAAGGTCACAAGAAAACGGGAAGTGTTGGTCAATTGGAGAGTTTTGAGCCGGCAGTGTTTCTTGGTGACTCATTATTGGCACCTATGTTAGAGTCTGGAGAGGCCCCAGGACCTGTCACAGCTAGTGAGGAGGTAGTTCAGGAAGAGACTCCGAGGCAGCAACGTTACACACGGAGAGAAAAAAGGGTTGCTCAGTTTGATATTGGGGGAGGACTTGGGTTGCTTCGGAAGCATCTAGACAGGATGGTTCCCTCAGATATTTGTAAACTGCAGTTGGAGGATCCGGAAGTTCAGAAGTGTGGTAATGGTGCTGTCGAGATCAAACACGAGGACGGGGAAACATGTCATGTGAACCTGTTGGAGGAGTGTGTGAGGCAACCACCTGAGCAGCCTACTGTCCCTGCGTTGGTCTGCAGCGGCCAAGGTGGAGAAGGAGAGGGGGGCAGTAGGGCACAGGTAGAGGAGAGTAGGGATTGTCATGTCTCGGCGGAGCAGTGGGCGGGGGACACGAGTCTGGTGGCTGTGGAAGCGCTAGAGCACCTGCCTGAGGAGCAGTGTGCAGCGCTCCAGCACCAGCTCGGTTCATACCCCACTGGTCGTGCCGAGCCCCTGAGCCTCACAACTCGGGCGGTGCAAGATGTTCCGCGGGCAGGTCATGTGAATGTTGAAAGACCGTTAGCCTCGTTGTTTCGGTGGTTCAAGGTGGGCGACGAGGCTTTGGCATGGTTGCCAGGTCAGGGTCGACCCATGGCTGCCAAGGGTGGTGGTCAAAAGGAGGACTTTGAGCAGATTGGTGAGGTTGGCTGTGGCATAGAAGTGCCCAGTCGTTGCATAGCCTCCCAATGCTGCTCTAGTCAATTGCAACAGCCCTACCATAGACCGACTGTATCTGGCCATGTCGCTAAAAGCGGTGATGCTGCGCAGGCAGATGTCGTCGTAAGAAATGCGGGGGTGTGCATGTATGGTATCGGCGGGGAAGCCTTAGCAATAATGAACTATGGGAGTGACTGCACAGGTGGTACTGATTGTCCCTCTCATGACCTGGCTGTTCTAGGGACGAAGGTGGAGAAGGAGGGAGACTACAGGTTAGAAGCTGCGGTCTCGGCTGGGTTGTGGGAGGGCACTAGGCATGTTGTTCGTGGAGACAGTGCAAGGCAGTTGTTTACTAGGCTATGGCAGTACTTTCGCATGTTTGGTCATTCTCCAGGCCTGATGTACGAAGTAGAATCCGACATGGAGGCTGGAGACAGTGCAAGGTTCAAATTGGCTCCCTACCGTATAAATCCTGCTCGACAGCCTGTGGTGCAAGCAGAGCTGGATTACGTGTTGATGAAGGGTCTGAGGGATAAGGAATGTTGTGAGTGGTCGTTGCCTGTAACTTTGCAACCGGTGTTAAGTGGCAAGATCAGTGAGTGTGTTGATTGCGAGAGTGTGTGTGCATTATCCCTGACAGACGCCTATACCTTATCGAGAGTTGACGACACCATAGACCGCCTCGGGGCTGCATCGCCTATCACGAAGGTAGAACTAGTGAAAGGTTATTGGTAGGCCCCGTTGCCGGAAAGAGCGAAGAGAAATGCCAGTCTTGTGATGAACTGGGCAGTTTATCAGTGCCAAGTGTTGTTTTGATGCCGGGATGCAAGTTGGATGTGTGGCATGCTAAGGGCACTGATAATGTTTTGGCTGATTGTTTGTCACGGGAGGGTTTGTTTGCAGGAGAACCCTCGCCGTTCAGTCAGTGTGTGTTGAGAGTGGAGTAAAATAGGCTTGCCCCTATAAGTGCAGCCGCCATAAACCAATTAAAAAAGCAAAAACCTTAATAAAAACGCTTTATTTTTATAACGTGTAGAATTTTGTATAAGATGTTGTAGCAGTATCTAAGTTGAATGTTTTCGCTTATTGTCGCTAAGTTAGTTGAACTTGCTCGGTGGAGCGCAACAGTCTTTTTGTTTATATATAGTGCCTTGTGTCGCAACAGTGTGTGGTACTATGCGAAGCTTTCTGTTAGATATGAAGAACTTAGTCAAGGGTCTTATATCTTGGGGGAGGTGTGACGCTCCTGCATAGTAGCCACGTGTGGGCATGCGCGCATGTCAGCTGCCCAGCCGTTTAGAAACCGGCTGGCGGCAGCCGGCCGGCCGGCTTTTCCTTAGTATATATCCTACGACAATGTAACTAATGTCTGGGATATTCTTATGTTGTTTCACAGCTTGAAGCTGCCCTTATTCTTAACCAACGCATCTTAGTATATTTTATTCTCGATAGTTGATTGTTTCATTATAATATATATGATGTAAGTCTAGTGAGAGTGGGAGGAGGAGAGCGGGAGAGAGAGACCGGCTGGGGGACGTTGCTTCGCGCGGAGAGTCTAGCTTGGGACGAGCCTGATGTTGCCAATTTGATCGCAACGTTAGGCTTAGTTTCGACTCACGCAAGGGGTAGAGGATTTTGACCCGGCAACGGTGTTGAGTGTTGCCAAGCATGGGATGTATTTCGCATGCCTAGGGTGGGGTCCAGACAGATTCAAGACTCAGAGCTCACCTCACTGTCGTACCCTTCGGACCCCCTTGATATCTATCCCTCTCAACCCCACTTAGAAACTTTCTCTCTTACTTTGTATACCTTCCTTCCACTACTTCACCAATCTATTTAATTATCCCATCCCCTTGATAGACCTTATATCTATTATTGTATTAACAACGAGCTCTCAGATAACTAGATAGGATTTTGGGCCTTATGCAGAGATGTAATTGTTAATGAGACCTAGGAAGCTTTTTTGTTGTCTCATATTTGGTGGTTTCATGCTTGCTAGTGTGTTCTTGTGTCAGCTTAGCAGGGGCTAGACCGGAGGGGAGGCCTTTTGTGATCCTTTAAGTAAAGTCTGCTGGTGCGAGTCCTGTGGACCCACACGACTTTACTAGGATACCCGTGGGAGTCTGGGGGCATTTTCTTGTCTGTGTCCCTGTGTGTCTAGTGTTGTGTTGTGTGAGGGCCCTTGCCTAGTCCACTCAGCACTGTGCTAGCACGTCTTGCTTTTGTTTTAGGGTCGCCAGGAGAGAGTCAGATACTTGGGATCTGAGTCTCTCAAGAGAGCACCCTTTCAATTAGAGTAATTTGGCGCACAGACTTGGGAACGTCCCTAGGCTAGAGCAGGTGGCTCAGCCCGGGTATCCGAAGCCTATATCCTTCCGGCTAGACTTCTGCCACCTGGCAGATTAACAGCTAGGGGTTTATTATTTCTGTATGCTTGTTATTGTCCCACAGTTTTACCGTTTTTGTGAGCATTGTGTGTCAGGGTGTGGCTTAGAGACTCTGTCCGAGCAGGCTTGCCTGACTAAGAGTGAGAAGCACACCTGTATGTGGTTATGTTGCGAGTTGATGCCTTTATTTAATTATACCTATGCCATTATACACTGTATGGCCTATCACTAGTATTTATTCCTGCTTATGAGTTAAGAGTTCTCTAAATCCGTAACGTACTTTCTTTGCTAAGCATCAGATCCTACAGTAGCCGCATGCAGTTTAGAAACCTGCATCTTGTCTACCAGTACGATGTTTTGAGGACTGTTTGCTTTCACCTTCTTTCACGCAGGGGTGATTAGTTGTATTAATTAACGTAACGTTAAATGTACTTTCTTCTAGTTTGTTATTAAATTGTTTCTGCAATTTAATTCCGTCATCTATCTTTTCCTTGAAGCTTTAAGTCAACTTAATTGTGTGATCTTTTATATAGCCTGCTTGACTATCAGCAGTCTATAGTGCGTGCACCCTGGAACCGAGTCCTAGGATACCTCGTTGTCCAGGCAGGACTCTTGACGGTTTAGGGTGGTTTGTTGCCTGGGTTTATAGATAAGGGTTGGATCTATCGTTTTCCGTTGTTGCTTGTTGCCGCATACCTAGTCCAATAGAAAGAGCCCAGCGTTTATATATCCCAGGACGTAACAATATATATATATATATATATATATATATATATATATATATAATGTCTACACAATCCCATCCATTGTCACCCACCCAACCTATATCATGCATGAGCACCAGGGTTGCTGATTTTTGGTATTTTTGTTTAATATTTATTACAAAAATCACTATTTTGTTTATATTGTTTCGATTGATTTGATTTTGTTGTCAAAATTTATTTTATAAGATTTTAAAAGCAGTATAAGCTACTGAATACACACTGTTAACTTCATGTTATGTCTTTCCACTTATGGTTCAGTCTGAAAGCCACAGCCCAAAATCCAAATACATACTTGTTCAAGACCTGTCTATTCAATACTGGTTAAGGTGAAGTTACCAGAGGTATCAAGACAGCAGTTTCTAAAACTGATTATATAGTATTACCACACACAAATAGCTTAATCTACTATTATATAGTATTACCACACACAAATAGCTTAATCTACTATTATAGTATTACCACACACAAATAGCTTAATCTACTATTATATAGTATTACCACACACAAATAGCTTAATCTACTATTATATAGTATTACCACACACAAATAGCTTAATCTACTATTATTCTGACAATGCCTTATGTGACTTACCTTGGTTTTTTAAATATTACAACAACAACAACAACAAATTAAAAATAATAATGATTTTTTTAGGAAAAAATCAATTACTTAATCACCTTATTAAATAAATGTGATTGAATCATTGCCAACCATCAGAACATAAGAACATGGTAGAACACGGACGCATGCTAATTGCTGTTTAGTCCCTCCCACAGTCAGCTGTCAAATCAGAGAACAAGCCTTATATCATGTGTATCAGATCAGATCAGATGAAGGTATTAAAGGATAAGCATTTACAACGGCACCTCCTATCTACATTCTATTTTTCCTATCTTTTTGATGAGTGTAGAGAGGGGAGAAGGGGTGTTGGAGAGAGAGGAAGCTGTTGGAGTGGCTTTGTTATGTGTGTTATTAGTCTGTATATGTCGTCGAGGTGTCCCCCAACTGGGTGCAACCATGTGAAACATGCTAGGACGTACTTCAACACCAACTAAATGTCCGCCTGGGCTGGGATCGGACCCAGGTCAAGCAGATTCACACGTGAGCGTGCTCACCACTCGACCACCGCGGCTCCTATATGCGAATAGTATCTTGTACGTACTTGTAAGTATTAAGTATCTTGTACGTACTTGTACGTATTTCCTGAACCTTGTGCGCACCATTTGCGTACGATGCACGCACAAATCATTCGTTGGTGATTCGATCAAATAATATGAGACTCACTCTTTTTTTGACGAATTTTCCGCACGCTGCCGTACTCTGCCATACTCTCTAGACAACTCCTGAAAAACATTGCTGATAATTTCCCATATAGCACATTTGTGCAATACGGGACAAAATATGGCTAAAAATGAACCTAGGAACAGTAATACGTAGGATATAAGTATAATATATAAATATATTACATATAAATAAATATAAATAATTATAATGATAATATTCATGATAGGTAAATAGTAATTAATTTATCTGATAATATTCAAGAAGTATAAGTAAGAATTGAAATGCAATATATACTTTTCAAATGAGTAATTAATATTACCGTATATAAGTATATAAGTATAATAAGTATATAAGTATAAGTATATAAGTATAAGTTTAATGATACCGTACTAATCAAATAATATAATGATACACAAAGGAAAATAAATTAAAACTATTAAATAAAACAAAACATGATGGAATACATTAGAAATGTATAGATAGCTAAAAATATAATTAGGCATTGCCTGGGCCATATGCCCTCATTTGTATATATGGCAGGGTTCTCGTGCTTGGTGTGACTGTGGTGCGTGTGGTATGTGTCATTCATGTGTGTCGTGCATGCAGTGTGCTTCGTGTACGTACATTTTTCGCCTGTAATTTGTTTACATTATTGTCGTATGTTTTGCACGTTCGTCGACCTGCGTGTTATGTACTGACGACGTACGTACGAGTGTGTACGCCGTTTGTCACATGTGCGTACTTAGTTCGTAAGGTCAGATTTTTTGCCGAAATTAGAGCATTGTTCGCCCAACTTGCATTTTCGAGCAATACGGGGAAAAATACGGCTAAGTGTGACGCAGCCTTCAGCAACTAATTTCTTGACACTTAAGGGAAATATATGAAACTACCAGTACATTGTCTGTGTCATATTAAGTATTCGTAGTAATAACATATGTTGTTACAAAATCTTCGAAATAGCTGAGCAATCAAGATGGGAAAATGGCAATTTACAGTCAGCTGGAAAAACAACTTTTGAATTGCGTGTTCCTTAGGGGGAATGGTTCCTCCAACACCCCTTCTCCCCTCTCTACACGCTTCAGAAAAATAGGAAAAGTAGAATGTAAATACGAGGTGCCGTTGTAAAGGCTTATCCCTCAATACTTCATCTGATCTGATCTAGTAAACATAAAAAACAGATCAGTGTTATTGGCCGATAACAGACGAGTCCAAGATTTCAAAGATCCACAGCGATTGTTGCTACTTGACTCACTCGAAAATTGTGGAGGTGTCGTGCAGTTCTTGTCTCAATGCAAAAGGGCCATCGGTGCAGAGTTAGAGGCAGGTATATATTACTCTGTGGCATGGAGCCACATTGAGGCTAATTAGACGGTGAGCCATTTAATTCCACTCTGGTCATGTTGAAGGTGAATTTAGATTCATTTGGCATAGTTATGTATCATGTCAACAAACATTCTAGAAACAAGTGCTGACACCTGGATATCTGAGTATCATTATTAAAGCATAAAACAATGTTGATGTCTAGCTATCTCAAAGTCACACATCTCTGCTCCTAGTTTATGCAGTATGTTTGTATGTTGAATATAGTAGCTCCAGGAAGGTAGAGAAGAGATGAAGGGGCGTGAAAGAAGTATAAATGAATTTACACTTTCTCCTCCACAATGCAGAACATCTGCTTATCAGAATTCATTTATCCCCAGAGCTACTACTCTTTGGAATTCACTTCCCTCGAATTGCTTTCCACAAACTTACAATCTACAAATTTTTAAATCCAGTTGTTACAAACATTTTATGAATGGAGGATGCCTTTAGGCACATGGACCTTTGTGTTTTATCTGTGTTTTTCCTTCCTCCGTTCATTGTCTCTTAAAAAAAAAAAAAAAAAAAAAAAAAAAAAAAAACAGAAGATGGGAGAAGGAGAATAAAGATCAATAATTAAGGAGATATGGGAAACAGGAAAGAGAGATGGAGGACAGAGAATGGCAAATTGAGTTGAGAGAGAAGAGGAGTGGTGTGAAGGAAAATAATAGGAAGAGGTAGTAAAGTAATATTCCCACTATATTCTCTGTCCTTACCATTGCACTTCACTGCCTGTGCGCCAAGTCTGAGGGAGAGAGAGAGAATGAGAGTGAGAGTGGGAGAGAGTGTGTGAGTATGTGTGAAATAGAGATTGAATATGTGTGTGTGAGAAAGAGAGAGAAGGCCTAGTTCTATAACTATAAGTCATAAAATGTATTCAAACTGTTCGTAATATAATGAAAATGTTTATATCATTTAATGAACCAAGTTCACAGTTTCTGTTTAATATTTACTCCTCTATCTCATTATTTCTCTCTCTCTCTCTCTCTCTCTCTCTCTCTCTCTCTCTCTCTCTCTCTCTCTCTCTCTCTCACACACACAAGTGACACTCTTCCAAAGCTGTCCATCACTCTTTACGTATTCACTACCCCCTCCCCAACACCACACACATACATCCACACTGACACAAACACACACACACATTCAGATGCACACTCACCTGTCTACTATCCTTCACATACACGGCCTACAGGTACACGCACACTTTGGAATAGTGACTCGGATAGCTGTAAGAACACCTTCATTATCACTATCCTTTACTCACAGTCTTCCCTGCTCCGCTCAGGTACTATCAATTCAAGAGGTTGATCACGTTTAAATATACGCAGGTACGCAAAGAGACATTTACATCTACACATAAACAAAAACATATGAAAATATAATGTGGGAACTTTCTCTCACACACACACACACACACACACACACACACACACACACACACACACACATTGTACCCCTCTGTACAATATACTAGTTATATAAAAGTTCAGGAGGAAGCTAAAAACATTCAATGTTAAAACAAAAAACTCTATATAGTGGTCCAGGCGCGGGTAATATTAACCTGCACAATAACACTAACACGCACACGGACATTCACATCCGGGAACTGACGCTACACCCATAAACAATACCCCCAAAATAAAGTACTTTCCATTATACTATGACATTTTGGCTCAACTTTATAATAACACCATAAAAAAATAAAAAAATTAGGTAGCTCTGGTGAATGGTGAAGTTATATACTACCTGATGAAATCAAACATCCGGAAATTGATTATGCCAGGATATAAATTATATATTATAATTGTCATTGTTGTGTGATGTGTTGGGTGAGAAGTGCATATTAAATGGAGGTTTTTAGTTTCCTCCCTAAACCTCCATTAAGTTTACAAAAAGACCCCCGACAACCCCCTCCGAGATTAATTTATACATTTTTCGGTAGACAAATGTCCCGGCCGCATATATTTAATAGGCTTGTTATCGCTCTACAGGAAAACATCGACACTAATATGGTACGAAAGATCTTAAAATTGATAGAAATAGGGCGTAAGGTTTCAAAACACACTAATGGGGCAAACGTCTTAAAATATCAATACTAATGAGGCTAAACATGAGGGAGAAGGGAGTCCAGAAAAAATACCCTTAAGGGTTAAGTGAAAATCTCCCCTTAAGTAATGTGATTTGTACACGTAGAGGGAGCCCTTGTTCAACAGGTGAGTGTGAAACCAATTGTTCTTAACAGGCTTCATTAAGTATATGATATATTGCATATAGATACATGGCTAGTTAAATACATAGATGTGTGTATATACTTGAGCACTTTACAATAGCCAAACCTAATGAAAACTACATGAATATGACCTACCATTAGAAGGCAAATATAACTATACAAGTAGTGCAAAAGCTACTACTATCTTCTGCTTCCATAGAACAAATTAAGAATGACTTCACAAATGTACAAGGTTAATGTTCCAAATATAGAATGATGGTAACTATTGACCAAGTAAGTCTTCTGATATTGGTGCCAGCCATAATATGACAGCTATGCTGTGTACTTCAGTGGTTTGGTTGAGTCGTGACGAAAGTACTGTCATAATTATGTATAGTGAATAATATAGGAGAAACCATGAAAATATAGCGGGTCTGTTAAACTTGATTGCACTGTAGAGAGCAAGAAGGTCCTGTGATCACCTGTTGTAATTGGTTTCTAAAATCTAGGGTCACGGCTGCCAAGTGATTACATTCTTGAAAAGTTTACCCTCCAGCCTTTTTCATTATTATATTGTAAAACTTGCAAGATAAACAAACATATCAGGTCTTGTGATAGTCTGTCTTGGGAGAGAGCTCCAGAGCTCAGCTATTGAATAGAAGAAAGATTGAGAATAGCTTTTCACTCTTGGGTTGGAGAGATTCACAGAGTAGGGGTGGGATTGTGTTGCAAGACAGGTGGTACGTGGTCTACGAAGGGGGGGGGGGTGTACACTGATAGAGCTCTGAGGAACACTGATTATTGTTATAACGGTAGAATAGTGAGAGAGATGCAACATTGCGGTGAAGAGAGAGAGAGACTGTAGATAATTGGTGAGTGGATGTGAGTTAATGATATGGAAGGCTTTCCTTTCTACTTTGTCTAGAAGTGCTGTGTGAGAGGATTTCCCCCACACGTATGAGCAATGCTCAACACATGGACACACTGTGCCCCTGTACAAAGCAACAAGCTGCACAGGGGTAAAAAAAAACATGGAGGCGGTTGAGCACACCCAGCTTCTGGGAAGCTGTTTTAGCAAGAGTGGTAATATGATCTTTCCAAGAGAGATCAGAAGAAAAAGAGACACCAAGAATATTAACCCTCCGGGCCCGGGCTGATCCGCCAAAGGACGGTCGCCCGTACCCGGGCGAAATGGCCGAAAAACGTCTAGGCCTAGGCTACCGTATTTTAGTTTATTTTAACTGCTAGAAATTTCCCACGCATCTATAAACGTAGTGCGGTTTTCAATCTGTAGACTGGCGTTGAGTAGAGCTCTGTAAGTCAACTAGTTCAGTTGTGATGACGATTTCAGTGGAGCGAAATTTGCCGTGATGTTGACAATATCGGAGCTTTTCAGACACTAATTTCGTCTTACGTCACAACAATAACATTGATCCGACGTCTCCTTCTTGTTTTCGGAGGTGCGGTGACGCAACATCGGCTTTGTTTACATGCGTCGGACGCACAGCGTTCAGACCAAGCTGAATAGGCTTTCAAGCTTGCTGCCTATTAACATGACACCCGGGCTCCTGCCCTTCTGCCGCGGTTGCCTTTTAATATGACACCCGGGTAGGAAGGGTTAAGAGAAGATGAAGGGTTAATTTGTGTGTTGTTGAAGAGTAGGTCATAGTTTTCTGGAAGGGAGCGACGAGTAGACAGATGGAAAAATTGAATTTTGTAAACATTGAAAGTAACAAGGTTTTCTCTGCCCCAGTTTTAAATAGTAGAGAGATCAACAGATAGGTGCTCTATGGCCTCATTACATTAGTTTGGAGTTCATGCTGCGAGTGATTTCGAGGAAAGATAGTTGAATAGTGCAATGTAGAGTCGTCAGCATATGAGTGAATGGGGCTGGAGGTGCAGTTGAGAAGGTTTATAATGAATAAAAGGAAGATAATTGGAGATAGGACAGAACCCTGAGGAACACCGGAGTTGATAGGTTGAGGAAGTGAACGGTGGCCGTCCACAACCACGGCTATGGAACAGCCGGAAAGGATATTAGAGAAAAGGAATAGATGGAGGGATAGAAACTGAAGGAGGGTAGTTTGGAAATAAGGGATTATTGCCAGACTCTCTCGAAAACTTTTGATATGTCTAGCGCAACAGAAAAAGTCTCACCGAAATCCCGAATGGAGGATGACCAAGAGTTAGTAAGATATGAAAGAAGATCACTAGTAGAGTGGCCCTTGAGGAAGACATACTGGTGGTCTGAGAGTTTATGGGAAGATAAATGCATAAAAAATTAGAGCAATTGGACGATAGTTGGAGGGTTGAGAGCGGTCACATTTCTTTGGGACAGGTTGAATAACAGCAAACTTCCAACAAGAAGGAAAGACATTGGAGGAGAGACAGAGACGGAAGAGTTTGCCTAGGCAGGGAGTCAGCATGGAAGCACAGTTTTTAAGTACACCTTGAGGTACACCGTCCGGTTCGTATGCATTCTTAATATTAAGCCTAGAAAGGGTGGAAAGTACATCCTTGGAAAAGATTATGATTTTAGGCATAAGTAGGAGAGAGGGGGTGGAGAGGGAGGAATACCACCGGAATCATCCAAAGTGGAGTTTTTAGCAAAAGTGTTAGCGAAGAGTTCAGCTTTGTCAGAGGAAAAAGTGACGGTAGTGCCGTCAGAGTGGAAAATAGGAGGGAAAGACAGAGAAGACATTTTTTTGGAGAGGTTTTTGGCTAGATACCAGAAGGCTTGGGAAGAGCTAGAGTTGGATAGTTTAGTACATTTATTATTGATGAAAGAGTGTTTGGCGAGTCGAAGAACAGATTTGGCTTGATTCCGGGCAGAAACATAGGAAGTATGAGATTCTTGAGATCGAAGGCGACGGTACCATTTGAATGCTTCCTCTTTATTGTGGACAGCAGTAGAACAAGCATGATTAAACCAAGATTTGTTTACATTAGACTGAGAGAAAGAAAATGGAATGTATGCCTCAATGCCCGAGAGGATTACCTCAGTAATACGTTCAGCACTCTCCGAGGGTCAGCGGCTACGGAAGCAGAAGTCATTCAATGGGAAATCAAAGAAGAACTGCCGAAGAGCCTCCCAGTTGGTAGCGCCAAAGTGCCACAAGCGCCGCCGGCTGGGAGGATCGGGTGGCAGTACCGGAGAGATAGGACAGGTGACAGAGACATGTTTATGGTCGGAGGAGCCCAAAGGAGAGAAAAGATTTACAGTATAAGCAGAAGGGTTAGAGGTTAGAAATAAGCCAAGAATGTTGGGTCGATATCCGAAGTGATTCGGGATACGGGTGGGTTGCTGGACTAACTGCTCTAGGTAATTTTGGATAGAAAGGTGTAGGCTTGTTCACCAGGTTGGTCAGTAGAAAGAGAGAAGAGCCATTGGCGGTGATGAACGTTGAAATCTCCTAGGATTGAGAATTCTTCGAAAAGAGATATGGATAGAATGTGTTCCAATTTAGAAGTTAGATTGTCAAAAAAAAATAATAGTCAGTAGAATTAGGGAAGAGGTAAACAGCGCAGAAATATTGAGTCTGAAAGGGACAAGAAAGCTTTACCCAGAGAGTTGAGAATTTGGAAGAATGAAAGTTGGGATCATGATAGAAAGCGAGATTGTTACAAACATATACGCATAATCCACCTTTGGCTTGAAACTGAGGATAGATATAGTAGGAGGATACTGAGAATGATTTGCTGTTAGTAGTCTCAGACAACTAAAATTCGGTGAGAAAGAGAAGACCAGGGTTGGCAGAGGAGAGGTGGTGTTCTACAGAGTGGAAATTAGAGGAAAGGCCTTGAATATTGCAGACAATTATAGTAAGAGTAGAAGGTAGTGGTCCAGAGCATTTTGGCGAGTCATTGCCAGGGGTCGGACTAATGGGGGTATTTTTGGTCCCCCCCCTCCCCCCCCCCTCCCTGGGGACTCTGAGGCGGGTCGTGCTTGCGTCATTTATTTGTTGAAACAAGGTAGTGTAGTATGTATGGTGTTTGTAGTGTAATGTATTGATAGGAGGAGGTGTTTTGGAGGGCAGGCTAGGGTTGCCCTCAATATTGATGAAACTCAGAAAGGATCAGCTAGAGAGGCCAGGTGGTGAAACAGGAGTTCCAGCTGTCCTTATCAACCACCTAGCACTACCCGGGAGTACCGCCCTGTTTGGCTGGTGCCTACAGCCTCCTCCTAACACCCCTGCCATCTCACTCAGCAATATATTTCTTCCGCCCCACCAGGACATAAAGGATATTGCTTTATTTTAGTATTTAATTTGTCACATTGTTTGTCTTTATAAGTGTATAACCTAAATCACCATTCAAAATATATATATATATATACATATTACACTCTGGAAAAAGTTTGATACAAGCCGTAAGCGACGTGGGCACTAACAACCTCGATGATATGATAGAATTGAGTCCACAGGAAAAAAATAGGAACCACACAGTCATATAATCTGGCCTGAAACAGTATATAGAAATAAACCAACTCGCTGCTGCAATCAAGACAGCCCGGTGACACTAATACTGTACAGGGTATTGGACACTAAGTGGACACGTAACAGGTTTAATGAAGAAAATAAAAATACAGTTATGTTCACTGACACCGCAATCCAGGACTTACTTAATGGGACTTATATTTCTCCATTATCTTTACATTTCATTATTATCTAGTTCATTATTTAGCTGATAACATTTTCTGGACAAACACTAATACTAATAGACAGCAAGACAGGAAGCCAATAATATGAACGAAAGTGTGTCTGCTTTATCATACTATCTAAAACCAGAAATTATTGCGCTTTGTGTCCTGGTTGTCTAATATTGCAATACTGGAGGGAGCAATGTTTACTTCATCCTTTCAGTGACAGGTCATCTTTTGTTGTCATTATTGTTTGCTAACAATAGACAGCTTAATACAGCATAGAAAAGACATATTCCAACCATAGACGCTGAACAGATCTATTTCCACCTATAAACACATATAATTGTTGTTTATTTAGTAATTAAAACAGAACTATACCTTGACTAACACATATTGGCTGGTTCCATATTGCCTGAAAATATTAGTAAAATATAAACCATTTTGACTTAATACTATTTTGAGCAATTGGAAACAACGTTGAACCGTTCAGGGCTATTGCGATAAATCCGTTCTATGGTAGACGTTTACATATAAACATGTAAACAAATCATATTTAACTAATTACACCAACACGAACAAAGCCCTTAGCCCTTATTAGAGGAAAATGAGGGGATATCGTAAAGTTTTAATTATCACCCGGAAGTTATTGAGCTATGTCAATGATATTTTGTCAGTGTAATGACTGGTCCTTATGCGCATGATGGTGCAAAAATGTTCTAAGTTCGTTTACTATCTTTACAGGTGGCGCTAGATGTCAATAGCCTGCAAGATGGAGAAGATTGAGGCTCGCAGCGTGATTAAGTTCCTGTATTTGAGGGGTTACAGTGCCCGGAAAATCCTTGTTATCCTTGTTAAATACAAGGATATCCAGGCGCAACAGTCTATCACTTCTCAATATTAACTTGTGATAAAAGTCCACAGCGCAACTTGAATACAAGTCTTATTATAGTAATACCCTTGCCTTTATACTGAGGCCTTCAGGTGTATCAATATCATCTATCACTTGACAATATTAGCCTGTGGTAGAAGTTCGCTGTGGTAGAAGATAAAGGAGAGATGAAAACTGGATGTGATGGAGATGAGCTGCTTGAGGAGTATGTGTAGAGTGACCTGTAGAGACAGACTGAGGAACGAAGAGATACATAGGAGAGTGGGGCAACAGGACCATTTGTCAGCCAGAGTGGTCAGAAGGGTGCCGAGCTGGTATGGTCATGTTAAGCGAATGGAAGATGAAAGGATTGCAAATAAAATATATGAGTCAGATACAAGGGGAGGTAGAGGTGTAGGAAGACCTCCATCGAGATGGAAAAACTGTGTAGGACAAACATTGGAAGGTAGAGGAATTACTATAGATCAGGCAAGAGAAGTGGTAATATATAGGAATGAATGGAGAATTCTAGTGAATAGATAAGTGTAAATGCGGTCATTTGGGAGAGGGTGTCGGGCACCAGTTGGACTACATAATACTCCGTCAGGCGCCTGGACCCGGTGAGCCGGTAGAAAATAAGGGTACACCTAGATGCATGGTGGGCGGGCATTGCGGTGTGCTCCGCTGCGTGTCCGCCTGCGGAAATTGGATCCTCTCCGGGAGATATGGGACCTGGGAATCTTGCTGGAGACCCCAATGGCCCTTGGTCTCTGGGTATTTCCCCTGGACGACCTAGATGTGCGTGATTTTATGTTTTGTATTATGTGTGTTGTGCTGTCCCTGTTCGGGCTCTGTCTCGAGTCAGCCCCCCCCCCCCCTCCCCCCACACACACAAAACAAAAATGGGGTATGTGCCACAACATATACAGTAGACAGATAGAAGTCCACAACACAACCTGACAAAATCCTTTATTATATAAATACCATTGCCTTTATACTAGGGGATCCTGGTACATCACTAATTTTGATCTTTTAAAATTTGAAACTGACGCATCAGTATCAGATTTATTAAATATATGTTACTCAAGCTATTGTTTTAATCCTATAGTCAAGCCTACGAGGGTAACTTCAACATCAGCCTCAATTATTGTTCACATATGGTCGAATAACTATTCTCAAAATTGTATTAATGGTATTATTCACAATAACATTTCTGATCACTTTCCCGTTTTCGCTGTTTTTCGCTCAAATGAAAATATTGAGGAGGACGATTGCGTGATATTGAGGTATATAAATTTTAGCCCTGTTAATATTGCAACATTCAAACAATGCTTAGAAAATGTTTTCTGTGATTTGGTGTTTGCCTCAAATAATCCAAACACTGTTTAAACAAATGTTCAAAGTATTTGTAATGCTTGTTTTAATAAATACTTCCCTGTTATAGTAAAGAAAACTAAAATTAAGCACTTCTCTAAACCCTACATAACACCAGACATAATGAATATGATAAGAGAGAAAAATAAATTATACAGGATCAATGCTAAAAGGTCCATAACCTATGGTGAAGACTTTTGTAAGTTGCGTAACAAGGTCACACTAAATATAAAACAAGTTAAATATGATTATTACCAAAACAAACTAGAAGAAAGCACGGGAGACAGTAAGAAAACATGGAAGATAATCAACACCCTTCTTAACAGACAAAAACATTCTAAAATTAGCGACACTTTTCATATTTATAATAGAGAAACCACAAGGCAAGAGGCCATAGCAAGACAATTTAACTGTCTTCGTAGTGCAATGGATAAATGCACTGCATTTCGGTGTGAGCATCCTAGGTTCGAATCCCTGGACTGCCACATGTATTTGTTGGTTTCATTAATTGAGTTTAGGAGTAAAGTCGGTTGGTGGAGGGAACACAATAAATTACTTCATCATTGTTCCAAAGCAACTAGCAGAAAAGGTAGACACATCTAATACAAACTTTAAGTCATATCTGATGAACAAACAGAAACATTCAAAATGCAACACACCACAGAAAACGAGTTAAAGGAATTTATATCCCAATTGCGAGAATATTCACCTGGTTGTGATGGTGTTCTTATCAGCATCATTAACACACAAAGAGCGGGTGGTAGGGTATTTTACACTGTGCCGCCCAGCGGCACCCTAAATAGGGATGTTTCCGTGCTCATTTCCATGCATAAACAAGAACCAGAGCGTAAAACAAGCATCTATCCCTGAAAGGGCGTAAACAGAGCTTTCCAATGACACCCGAACCATCCTTGTACGGCCACTGGTTCTCTTGCAACGATCGTGCAACACGAGTACAAAAACCTAAAATAAGGTAATTTCTGTACATAATTCACTGTGTAGTGAGTGAGAGAAGGGGGAGGAAGGTGGTATACAGTTCAGTACGTCCACGGTGGTCTTGGGGAGCGGTCATAAGGTTACTACACTCGTTCCACCGCTCAGCTCTCTCTCTCTCAGCAACATTACGTGCTGAAAATGGCACTCGACATATGTGGTGCACCGCCACATAGTCCAAATTGATTTAACTCGACAGATGTCGTGCGCCGTTGGTTAAGGGTTAAAGATCTTGCACAGAAAATATTTACATACTGTAAAGACTATATACAGTATTACACTAATATATATTTTTTTCTTCTAAAACAAAGAACTGATTTTTCTAGGTTACTAGCTATTTTTAGAACAGTTTGATTTGTTTTGTATTGTGTTCATGTAATCTATATAAATTATGAAAAGTGTAAGTTAGACCGGATACTTTACCTTAACATTAATTTGTCTTTATTCCTTACCCATAATGTAAAGTGTTACGACCGGGGCTAGTATAAAACAAGGGCTCTTAATCATTGGACTAGGAAAGCACACAGCCACAACGGTAACACTAGATCCAACCCCTGAACTTGTAATGCCGGCGCACAAAAACACCTATACCCTCCAGAGTTAAATCTGCGATAACGGGGTATCCTATAACTCAGTATAAGTGCACTACTACTACAGGCTGATGATCTCTGATACAGCCTGATCACAACAACATACAATTACGGTAATAAGGTATATTAGGAAAAGATAGAGATCTTAATTAAATCACTGCAATGATTTAATACAAACTAGAAGAAAGTATATTTAAAGTTTCTCTAAACAATAATGAACTGTCACTCCTATACTAAAGAAAGTGAACGAAAGTCCCAAAGCATCGAGCAGGAATCTTCTGAAGAAAGTCTGATGCTGGGGTAAGATGATCGTATCGGATTTTGAACTGTAGTATAAAGCAGGAACAGGATATGACAATTGTAAGGACATATAGTGTTAACTGGCACGGGAATAATAACTGCGCAATAGTAGGAACTCAAACAGCAAAAGAAGTACGTCCTCATCAACAAAACAGCCTACTAGGGTTGTGCAACTCAACAACAACCTAGACTAATAAATGCCGTGAATAATAATGCATACATAACAGAAAGAGTTTATAATCTAAATCTGGTGTCTGCTAGGCGAATAAAGTCTACCTGGGATGTAGTAGGCTAGGAAACAATGGCTGAGCAAGCAGCTCGTAGCCTAGCGAAGTCCTTAAGGGTGTGCGACCAAATTACGTTAATTGACGGGGTGCTCTCTTGAGAGATCCAGATCGCTAGTATCTGGGTCTCTCCTGGTGACCCTCTCAAAGTCAAAGCAAACGAGTTAGCACAGTGTTGGGTGGCAGAGGCAAAAGCCCTCACTCGCAACACAGTGCTAAACTCACAAGGTACACAGTCAGAAAGACCACCTAGGCTTCCCACGTCTCTGTTGCGATTGTACAGGTTCAACAAAACCTAGTACACATCGGAAATCACAACACCAGTAGCCTTATCCCAGTCTAGCATTAAATCCCCCAGCAGACCACCACGATACAGGAAGGGAGACACCGTGAGTGTGTCAAACCTCTACAGACATAAATGGTAACCCTTCCAAAATGCCTAACTAAACATGTGTTATCTGAGAGCTTCAGCATATAATACGATGGCGGTAATATGAAATCGTGCAGAACCAAAGGGAAGTTATGATATTAAATAGAGTAGAAGAATGAGAGGTAAGAAGTTGAGAGAGAGAGAAAGTGCTCTATAGGTAGAAGTCGGGAGACAGGGGGGCAAGGGACATGTGAAGGGTATGCTAGTCAGGAAAGCTCTGAGGAAGGAACTCCTCGGGACCCCTCCAGGATCACTCACAAAGGCATGGTGGTCAGCCAATCACAGGCCGCTACGTCACCCGGCAGCAGGCCTTCAGAAGGCGCCAGGAACCACCAGCCAATCAAAACCGAGAGAAAAGACCACGCGGGCCAGCAACTCCTCCGGGAGGGAGGAGGGAGGAGGAGGAAAAGCAACACTCACCTCCCCCACCCTGCTCGCTCGCTCGCTCTCTCTCTCTCCTTCACTACAATGCATCTTATGTTCAACTCATGATATAAAATACAATGCATTGTCACAGGCGAAAACAAAGACCACTTCTACCCTGCCTGTGACATGACGATTCACAAGAAAGAAAGTACAACATTGTAGACAGACTGTAGCCCATTTCACTGCCCTGGCGAGTGCTAGTGGCTACCGGGAGGCGATTCTGCCAACGCTGGCAGGCGTCACACCCCGCCCAAGATATAGGACGCTCAACATTAGGCGAGCACGATATCTGACAAGGCAGAATGCCGACAAGACCCGTCATACATAGCCACTCCGCCAGAAATGAAATGCAAAGCTCAATCTTACATAAAACAACATATCAACATAAAGAAAATCTTATAACCCCTCCCAAACATAATAGTATCATTTTAGCCTGCTATGCTCCCAGAGCGAGCTTCACAGAACCCAGCCTCCTAAGTGAAAGACAGGTTCAACTTAGGACTTTAGCTATAACATAGGCAACTTACAATTAACTATCAAAAGAAAGAGTTTTTATGTGATTTTTGAATTTTTAAAATGTTTATGGCGGCTGCACTTACAGGGGCAAGCCTAGTTTTTCTCCACCCTCAACACACACTGACTGAACGGCGAGGATTCTCCTGCAAACAAACCCTCCCGTGACAAACAATCAGCCACAACATTATCAGTGCCCTTAGCATGCCACACATCCAACTTGTGTTCCGGCAGCACAACAACACCTGGCACTGATAAACTGCCCAGTTCAACACAAGACTGGCATTTCTCTTCGCTCTTTCCGGCAACGGGGCCTGCCAATAACCTTTCACTAGTTCTACCTTCGTGATAGGCGATGCAGCCCCGAGGCGGTCTATGGTGTCGTCAACTCTCGATAAAGTATAGGCGTCTGTCAGGGATAATGCACACACACTCTCGCAATCAACACACTCACTGATCTTGCCACTTAACACAGGTTGCAAAGTTACAGGCAACGACCACTCACGACATTCCTTATCCCTCAGACCCTTCGTCAACACGTAATCCAGCTCTGCTTGCACCACAGGCTGTCGAGCAGGATTTATACGGTAGGGAATTAAACTGAGCCTTGCACTATCTCCAGCCTTCATGTCGGATTCTACCCCGTACATCAGGCCTGGAGAAGCAACAAACATGTGGATGCACTGCCACAGCCTAGTAAACAACTTATCTCGCAGAATAACAATCCTAGTGTCCTTACACAACCCAGCCGAGACCGCAGCTTCTAACCTGTAGTCTCCCTCCTTCTCCACCTTCGTCCCTAGAACAGCCAGGTCATGAGAGGGACAATCAGTACCATTTGTGCAGTCACTCCCATAGTTCACAATTGCTAAGGCTTTACCACCGATACCATACATGCGCACCCCCACATTCCTTACGACTACATCTGCCTGCACAGCATCACTGCTTTTAGCGACATGGCCAGATACAGTCGGTCTATGGTAGGGCTGTTGCATTGGACTAAGAGCAGCATTGGGAGGCTATGCGACGACCGGGCACTTCTATGCCACAGCCAACCTCACCAATCTGCTCAAAGTCCTCCTTTTGACTACCACCCTTGGCAGCCATGGGTCGACCTTGACCCGACAACCATGTCCATGCCTCGTCGCCCACCTTGAACCACCGAAACAACGAGGCTAACGGTCTTTCAACATGCACGTGACCTGCCCGTGGAACATCTTCCACCGCCCGAGTTGTGAGGCTCAGGGGCTCGGCACGACCAGTGGGGTATGAACCGAGCTGGGGCTGGAGCGCTGCACACTGCTGCTCAGGCAGGTGCTCTAGCGCTTCCACAGCCACCAGACTCGTGTCCCCCGCCCACTTCTCGGCCGAGACATGACAATCCCTACTCTCCTCCACCTGTGCCCTACTGCCCCCCTCTCCTTCTCCACCTTGGCCGCTGCAGACCAACGCAGTGACAGTAGGCTGCTCAGGTGGTTGCCTCACAAACTCCTCCAACAGGTTCACATGACATGTTTCCCCGTCCTCGTGTTTGATCTCGACAGCACCATTACCACACTTCTGAACTTCCGGATCCTCCAACTGCAGTTTACAAATATCTGAGGGAACCAACCTGTCTAGATGCTTCCGAAGCAACCCAAGTCCTCCCCCAATATCAAACTGAGCAACCCTTTTTTCTCTCCGTGTTTAACGTTGCTGCCTCGGAGTCTCTTCCTGCCCTACCTCCTCACTAGCTGTGACAGGTCCTGGGGCTTCTCCAGACTCCAACCATGGTGCCAATACTGAGTTGCCAAGAAGAGCCGCTGGTACTAAACTCTTCAAACTGTTACCAACATTAGCCATCTTCTTCCAACCGTTCCTCCGTTGATCAGAAGACTGAGGAATAGGCTGTGACACTTTGGATGCAAGAGGTCTTGTAACAACGCACGCCATAGGTTGTACTTGACATTTCTCTACCCACTCCTGTTCCTCCCTACTCACGTCGGCCGGCTTCTCGGCAACGACTAAGGGTGAAACCTCAGAAGTAGGCACCGCAAAGTCGTTGCCGAGAAGGAGGTAGACGCCCCCAACAGGCAAGTTCTCCACAACACCCACATCCAACTCTCGTGTCACACCACCCACCTCCAGTTCCATCCTGACCAACGGTATGACTTGACAGCATTGATATCCTGCACCACAACCACCCGTGCCGCGTTTATTGGTCTACCAGTAAAGTTCTTCATTAAAGTCTGAGAGGCACCCGTGTCTCGCAACAGCTCAACTCCATGCTTCTTACCAGCCCACTTCACGCAGCCATGCCCTCGATGGTCACAAAAGACATCGCGCACAGGGTTCGAGCCTTCCGGATTCTTCTCCACTGGCTGTGTCCCAGCCTCTGACGTTATACCCCGGGCAAACTCAGACGACTTCGGGGACACCCCAATGTTGCGAGCCAAAGACACAACTACACTAGGTAGCTTGCTTGGACAGGCTCTTGCAAAATGCCCCTTCTCATGACAATGAAAACACTCTAACTCCCCCTTGGGCTTCCCTTGAGGTGGGGAAGGGCCCTGACCCTTCTTAAACGGGACGGTATTAGGTTTATGGTCAGACTTAGTATCGTTGCTCTTGTTGTAATGGTTATATGGTGTATCACTGACTCGGGGGGGTGGAGTGTTGCGCCCCTTGTTACCTGCATCGTTCCGTTGTGCAGACCCGCACCCACGAATCAGTGACATCCGAAGGTCAGCCATCTCAGCTGCCTCCTGAAGAGTTCTTGGGTTTTTCTCTTTAAGATTCAACGTCAGATCGCTGCCCGTACACTTAAAATATTGTTCTAGAAGCATCAGCTGTTTCAACTCCTCAAACGTCGATGCCTTCTCAGAACGCAGCCAGTTTCTAAATGCATCGGACAGATCCCGGGCATGCTCAAGAAAGGTGCACTCACGACCCTTCGTTACACCCCGGAACTTCAATCTGTACGTCTCTGGTTGTAACTCATATGCCCGCAGGACAGCCTCCTTCAATACCTCGTAATCGATGCACGACTCCAAGGGCAACGCATCATATGCCTTGAGTCCTTTGCCAACCAATCTAGAGGAAACAAGGGCCGCCCACTTAACCTCGGGCCATTGGTGCTCCCGGCACTTCTTCTCGAAACGCATACAAAATTCAGTGACACCCGACTCATCAAATACAGGGACCAACTTGAGCAGGTGCGATAACGACTGATCAAGACCTCGATTCCCAGAACCGAGACGCTACCCTGTCGACTCCACCCTAGACTTCTCAAGATCTATGTCTGCACAGTACTTCGCCTTTCTCTCCTCAGCCTCAGTCTCATATCTGGCCCTTCTCTCCTCAGCCTCACTCTCTCGCTGCCATTGCTCGAGCTCATATCTGGCCCTTCTCTCCTCAGCCTGAATCTTAGCCATCTCAAACTCCCGCTGCTGCTGCTCAGATTCCCGCTTCTGCTGCTCAGATTCCCGCTTCTGCTGCAGCTCCATCTTAGCCATCTCAAGCTGGAAGAGCATATCTGCAGTTAAACCTTGAGGAGGCGGAGATGCAACAATTGGAGACCCACCCTGCGACAAACCACGCTGCCAGTGACTATCGGCCTGCGGGAACGTACCCGACTCCGGAGCCCGAGGGGGCGCCATGGTAGGAGTCGAGTGGAATGGGGGCTGGGCCGAAGGTGCCCCAGCTCCCGCTCCACCCGAAGCCCCACGCACCCCGCCGAGCACACAGGCCACCAGGTCACCTCTCGACATGCTGCTAGTGCCCACATGCCCCATGACCGTGGCCAAACACTGGAGACCATACCGATCAATCCCCGACACCCGGTCAGCAATAATAGGTATCTCCAGAAACTTCCTTGCATCCTCCTCACTAGCTATAACTCTAATGTCATCTAACAAAGCCCGCTGCTGCACCTCAGTTTCTGTTTCCCGTACTGTGTCCTCACTGTACACTGATCCGTCGTCCGACATAGTGTCCACCGAAAATTCTCAACGTTTATAAACAAAAAAGGAAGTACCTAAACTCTTATGCAGCAATATTCACTCAAAAATACAAGATGCTCGAAGACTCTTAAGTGTTACACTACTTACCAAAAAAAAATACAACGTGTCCACTATATTCCTTTAAACAAAAACAAATGACCACAACACTCCTGCAATATTTCTCTAAGTTCACAAAATCCTAAGCAAGGTCGCCATTTGTTACGACCGGAGCTCGTATAAAACAAGGGCTCTTAATCATTGGACTAGGAAAGCACACAGCCACAACGGTAACACTAGATCCAACCCCTGAACTTATAATGCCGGCGCACAAAAACACCTATACCCTCCAGAGTTAAATCTGCTATAACGGGGTATCCTATAACTCAGTATAAGTGCACTACTACTACAGGCTGATGATCTCTGATACAGCCTGATCACAACAACATACAATTACGGTAATAAGGTATACTAGGAAAAGATAGAGATCTTAATTAAATCACTGCAATGATTTAATGCAAACTAGAAGAAGGTATATTTAAAGTTTCTCTAAACAATAATGAACTGTCACTCCTATACTAAAGAAAGTGAACGAAAGTCCCAAAGCATCGAGCAGGAATCTTCTGAAGAAAGTCTGATGCTGGGGTAAGATGATCGTATCGGATTTTGAACTGTAGTATAAAGCAGGAACAGGATATGATAATTGTAAGGACATATAGGGTTAACTGGCACAGGAATAATAACTGCGCAATAGTAGGAACTCAAACAGCAAAAGAAGTACTTCCTCATCAACGAAACAGCCTACTAGGGTTGTGCAACTCAACAACAACCTAGACTAATAAATGCCGTGAATAATAATGCATACATAACAGAAAGAGTTTATAATCTAAATCTGGTGTCTGCTAGGCGAATAAAGTCTAGCTGGGATGTAGTAGGCTAGGAAACAATGGCTGAGCAAGCGGCTCGTAGCCTAGCGAAGTCCTTAAGGCTGTGCGGCCAAATTACGTTAATTGACGGGGTGATCTCTTGAGAGATCCAGATCGCTAGTATCTGGTTCTCTCCTGGTGACCCTCTCAAAGTCAAAGCAAACGAGTTAGCACAGTGATGGGTGGCAGAGGCAAAAGCCCTCACTCGCAACACAGTGCTAAACTCACAAGGTACACAGTCAGAAAGACCACCTAGGCTTCCCACGTCTCCGTTGCGATTGTACAGGTTCAACAAAACCTAGTCCACATCGGAAATCACAACACCAGTAGCCTTATCCCAGTCTAGCATTAAATCCCCCAGCAGACCACCACGATACAGGAAGGGAGACACCGTGAGTGTGTCAAACCTCTACAGACATAAATGGTAACCCTTCCAAAATGCCTAACTAAACATGTGTTATCTGAGAGCTTCAGCATATAATACGATGGCGGTAATATGAAATCGTGCAGAACCAAAGGGAAGTTATGATATTAAATAGAGTAGAAGAATGAGAGGTAAGAAGTTGAGAGAGAGAGAAAGTGCTCTATAGGTAGAAGTCGGGAGACAGGGGGGCAAGGGACATGTGAAGGGTATGCTAGTCAGGAAAGCTCTGAGGAAGGAACTCCTCGGGACCCCTCCAGGATCACACACAAAGGCATGGTGGTCAGCCAATCACAGGCCGCTACCTCACCCGGCAGCAGGCCTGCAGAAGGCGCCAGGAACCACCAGCCAATCAAAACCGAGAGAAAAAACCACGCGGGCCAGCAACTCCTCCGGGAGGGAGGAGGGAGGAGGAGGAAAAGCAACACTCACCTCCCCCACCCTGCTCGCTCGCTCTCTCTCTCTCCTTCACTACAATGCATCTTATGTTCAACTCATAATATAAAATACAATGCATTGTCACAGACGAAAACAAAGACCACTTCTACCCTGCCTGTGACATGACGATTCACAAGAAAGAAAGTACAACATTGTAGACAGACTGTAGCCCATTTCACTGCCCTGGCGAGTGCTAGTGGCTACCGGGAGGCGATTCTGCCAACACTGGCAGGCGTCACAAAAGTAATATATGTATCAATTAATTAATGTAAAATATAGGGCCTTACTATCGACAGTTTAGGTCAGTCCACAGTGTATGTATGTCTAACAATATAGTAAAGAGTGTTCCTTGATATTTGTGACATTTGTGTTACATTTTGCCCTGGAATTCAAATGCCAATAATATTATTCCTTTTTCAAAAATACATTGGTGATAATAAAGCCATCAATTATAAGGATTGACAGGTAAATCACTATAAATCTATATGTTTTAATATACTGTACTGTACATTTGTATACCTTTGATTCTTTAATTAAAGTGTACCCAATGAATTCTTCCCCAACTATTCCACAGAGGGCCCCTTGAGTTTCCAGTCCCCCGCAGCCCACCACCAGATTGGAATCTTTAATCTGGAACCGGTCTGATTGACGCCAGGTTAAATCTGATTAATCTATGGATAGGTCCTAGACAACAAGCTTACAGTAGCTGAGAACTTTGACTACATTGTAAAACTTGGGTGTACAATATATAACACATAGACTCTAACTAAATTAGTGGCCTACTCATTATACACACACACACATTTGACGAAAACTATTATTCATTGTCATAAAATAGTACAATTTTAACTTAAATGGGTAATTCCAACCAATTGAAAACAATTTGGTTCCACGTTCTCCCTGTATAAGTCATTCCTGGCAGTTAACCTACCTGATTATCTTAACCTCTGGGCTGCGCATAAGGGGTAGTATACACCACACGCCTGTGCGGGGGTATTTACACTGTTTCCTCACTAAAATCGTTATTTTACCATAAATATCATTAATACTTATCCATATGCGCCTATTTTACGTTTAATATGAAGATAGTAACATGCTACAACAATAAAACAAGTGGGAAAAGTGTTTGGATGGTCAAAATCGCGAACTGAAAGAGAGTTTCATTCATCAAGTGTGAGCCAGTCGCCGTCACACCCTCTTCTCTCGAGGGTTGAGGTAGTACTGAGCTACTGAGTCACACACTCACTGTCTCTACCTTACGTAACAGACACATGAACACACACTAAGATCGGGTTGGAGATGTTTACACGAAAATATACCAAAGAATAAGGGAATAACAGGGAAAATAGGTGATAATTGAAGGGGGGGTGGGGGGGAGGAGGAGAGGATGTGGAGGAGTGATATGTGGCATGGCCGATGGGCAAAAAAAAAACAAAAAAAAAAAACATTCAAGTGCTACTGGGGTGTTTTAAATGTTTTTTTAGGCCTAGGATCATAAGAATCTCCCCGCAGTCGCCCAGTAAAACTCATAAGAGTCTCCCTGCAGTTCCAGGGTTAATAGAACCCTTAGATTTTGTTATATCAGGTTTTTGCTTGGGTTATTAGATTAATTAGGTAGGCTCTTGCTTGACTGGAGAAGTTGAATCCACTTAATCACATGCACAAAGTTAATACAGGAAAAGTATAACACAGCGTACATTCATATATTGTATTAAGAGGCACACATATATTGATTAGTAAAAGTAATAAGTAAAGAGTTATATATAAAGATGCACGAGCGAGGATTCACATAACTTTCTCACAATGAAGACTTGCCCTATGAATATTACCTTAGTACTCTCTTAACGTCTTACGAGCGGGCCCGTCAGTAGCTTCTACTACCCGCCCAGCGGGTGGTTTTACCCTAAACAACCTTGTTTCCGTGCTCTTTGTCATGCATAAACAAGAGCCAGAGTGTAATACAATTATGTATCCCTGAAAGGGCGTTAATTGAGCTTTCCAATGACACCAGAACCATCCTTCTACGACCCCTGGTTCTCTTGCAACGATCGTGCAAGACAAAGGAAAAATCGCTAAAAAAAGGTAATTTCCTTACATAATTCCGTGTGTAGCGAGGTAATGGGTGTGGATGAGTGAGGAGGGGAGGTTAGTCACGGCGCGGGGACCGTGCCGAGTGGTCAGAGTGAACCTACGCTCCTCCCACCGCTCATCTCTCTCTCAGAGCCAATCATGTGTTCAAAATTGCTACCGACTTAAGGCGGGCCCCGCCACATAGTCTTCTCTAGACCGACTTAAGTCCGGCCCCACCAAAGCGGGTTAAGTAAGGTACATCACTAGTACTTTTGAGATTACACTATAGATATATATAAGATTTTCCTTAAGTACTTTCCTTTAAATAAGGTATATCACTAGTACTTCTTTTGAGGTTTAATAGCCTATTAACCCTTAACTGGCGGGACCGGACTTAAGTCGGTCTAGAGAAGAAAGGACTATGTGGTGGGGACCTACTTAACCCTTATTTAGCGGCGAGCAACATAAGTCGAGTTAAATAAAGCTGGACTATGTGGCGGCGCTCGACATAACTCGAGTGGCAATTTCAGCACGTAATGTGGCTGAGAGAGAGAGACAAGTGGTGGCAGGAGACTAGCGAGCGTATGACTGCTCCAGACCACCGCGGCGAACCTACTGACACAAATCTCAGCTCCCTCCTCTCTCTCACTCGCTACATACTCAATTATGTACCGAAAGTACCGAATTACCTGCTTTTTGCACTCGCGTTGCACGGTTATTGCAAGAAAACTATCCATCATACAAGGATCGTTATGGTGTCATTCGAAAGCTCTGTTTATGCCCTTTCAGGGATAGGTACTTGTTTTACGTTCTGGGTCTTATTTAGGCATGAAAATGATCACGTAAACAGCCCTATTTTGGCTAAAAACACCCCGCTGTGCGGTACACATAAATAAACCGCATAGGCCGCTCGTAAGGTGTTAAGGCGGTGTGCAATTTTGGGCAATAATTGGCTCTGAGAGAGAGACGAGCGGTGGGAGGAGCATAGGTCAGCTCTGACCGTTCGGCACGGGTCCCGCGCGGCAACTGACGTCCCCTCTACACACATCCACACTCACTACGTCGCTACACAGGGAATTATGTAAGGAAATTACCGTATTTTAGGAATTTTTTCTTCGTCTTGCACGATCGTTGCAAGAAAACGCGTGGTCGTAGAAGGATGGTTCTGGTGTCATTGGAAAGCTCATTTATCGCCCTTTCAGGGATACCTAATTGTATTACGCTCTGGCTCTTGTTTATGCATGAAAAAGAGCACGGAAATAAGCTCGTTTTGGGTAAAACCACCCGCTTGGCAGGTAGTAGAAGTTACTGACGGGCCCGCTCGTAAGGCGTTAATATATTGGATGATTCACTTAAGATGTGTGTGAATTTTGTATTTTGTCTGTGTTTGTTCGTTGTTTTGTCTTGTGTTTTGTGTTTTCCTGTTCTTCCTGTCTTGAGTCGGCCACCCCGAAGAAAATACAAAAATAAAATAAAAAATAAAATAGAGGAAAATAAAATAAATAATAGGAAAAGTGGGGATTGGGCCTGAGCATATAGATAGATTAGATAGACTTAAGTACTTCCTGTAATGAGGTGCGTCACTAGTACTTCTTAAAGGATACAGTAGGTATTATTAATCACTTCAGTACTTCCTTTGAATAAGGTGCGTCACTAGTACTGTCTTGAGGTTACACTATGTGTTATTAATTATATCTACATCACTTGAGTACTTCCTTAAAAAAGGAGCATCACTAGTACTTCTTAGGGGTTTCACTAGGTATTATTTTATGAGGCACTACTGTAGTCTTCTGATGAGGGTCTTGGCCATGGTGGTGGTCCTGACGTGGCTAGTGGAGAGTGGATTGAACTCGAACTCTTGGGTGTTGGGTCTTAAATTATATGTACAATACGTCAGTGCATCTGCACTTTCTTATCAAGCGAACGTAGAGAGAAGCTCTCTAACTACTCTGACCGTTATAAGAGTTTTGATGCAAAACCTTCCAATACTCCTGGGTGTTGGGCCTTAAATGGCATGTACAATATGCCAGTGTATCTGTAACATGTCATCGGACATGTAAGAGGGTTTTTTTAATGCAACGTCTCTTAACTCTCCTGACCGTTATAAGAGTCTTTCAGGGACTGAGTGGATGAGGTAATTTTGGACCTTTTCCAGTAATAACGTACCCCAGAACCAGTGCCTGGGATTCCGTACCGGAGGGACTCTATAAGCAGAGTGCCGTTATGCAAATAGCTACGGTATCTCACAGAGCCCTACCTTTCCAAAGCCCAACCAATGCATGAACTTTAGTAAGGCAAGAGGTCGGTTTACTACCAATAAAGCGCTTGAAAATCAGCATTATTTATTGACAGTACAGTCTAGTAATCAAGGCTGTGAGCCAAGATTTAAATAAAACTAAAACAGAGCTTTACAACCGGGGTTGTCAGGGATCTAATTTAGTATTAAACCCAAATTTTCCAGCTGTTTATTTACCTTCCAATGAGGGTAGTTAATAGCTTTCCAACTGAGTAGATCTTAACCTTGTCTGTCATAGTTTACCTCTCTCTGATTTTCCCCCGGCATCCCTTCTCTGGCTAATAAGGACACATGTGCGGGGGGGGGGAGATCAGGAGGTGGCTGGGGTAGTCCCTCCTGGCTTCTCAGTCACGGTGGTGATGCGGCTTGGAGGAAGAAGGGCGCGTGTAGGTATGGTGTCTATGCAGCCTTTTAGTGGTCTTCCTTTCCTTCGTGGTTTTTCTTTTCTTTATGGCATCATGGTTATCAATTGTGAATGTTTTATTCTTGCTGGGTGTTGGAGGGAGTGCAAAAGCTATTGCTGCAACTCTGGAGATCTTGGTGGTGTGGTGGTTATGGCTTCCTTTCTCGGGGGTGTGGTGGGAAGCGCGGGAAAACAGCTTGGCAGTGGTGGAGCGGTGTTTAATTTCCTTGTTTTTTTAGATCTCATTATAATAACCAGTTGAGTGAAGCCTCTGCAAATAGATCTAGTGAACTACCTTCCAGGGGTTTATACCAGCACCACTAATGAGATATGTCAGCCACCCAGTGTATTTATTACAACCTAGTCGTAACATTGTATAAATAATACCGGTATTACTCAGGCAGCCCCCAGTGTATTTATCACAACCCAGTCCTAACCTTTTATATATAATACCGGTATTTCTCAGGCAGCCACCCAGTGTATTTATGACAACCCAGGCCTAACCTTGTATCCATAATCCCAGTAATATGAGAGAGCTTTTTCTCTTATAGATAATGGCCACTATGGATTGGGAGTAACCCTCTCCCTCAATCAGTCTTTCCACCATTCCGATGACTTAAACTGCTTCAAGCTCGTGTGTTCAGACATACCGGTAATGACTTTAACCTACCTTGAATTTGGATTTATCATTTTCAATTTTTTTTTTTGGGGGGGGAGCTTCGCTTTTTCACTCCTTCCTAGACATAGTATAGATAATATGGACATGTTCTTTTTATTGTGTTTAATGATCTCACACTAAGCCAGTTTGGTTAAGGGGGAGGTAGTTGCGTTTTCTGGACCCCTTATCCCTCATGTTTAGCCCCATTAATTTTGAGATTTGATGCATTCGCCCCATTATGTTTTCGATTATAAGACCTATCGTCTCATTTTTTGATTAATATAAAGACCTTTCATGCTATTTAGGTGTCGATTCTTTCCTGGCGAGCGACAGCGAGCCTGTAATTTTGGAGCACTTTTCCCCCAAAAAATGTACAAATTCTTTTTGAAGATATATAAAGCACTAATTTATAAATTCCATCCCCCTTAAGCTTTATATATATTGACCCTAGATATGTGGTACCCGAAGATGAAGTGTAGCTACATTCAGCACACCCAGCTTCTGGGTAGCTGTTTTAGCAAAGGTGGTACAGTAATATGATTTTTCCAAAAAAGATCAGAAGAAAAAAGACACCAAGAATATTAGGAACAGATGAAAGGTAAATTTGTATGTTGTTGAAGAGTAGGTCATAGTTTTCTGGAAGGGGGCGATGAGTAGACAGATGGACAAATTGAATTTGGAAGCATTGAAAGAAACAAGGTTTTCTCTGACCCAATTAGAGATAGTAGAGTTATCAGAAGATAGGTGTTTTATGGCCTCCTTACGTGAGTTTTGGAGTTCCTGCTATGAATGGTGTTTTGGAAGGCTAGTTGAATAGTGTTATGTAGAGTAGTCAGCATAAGAGTGAATGGGGCTGGAGGTGCAGTCGAGAATGTCATTAATAAATAATAGGAAGAGAATTGGTGATAGAACAGAACCCTGAGGAACACCGGAGTTAATTGGTTGAGGAAGTGAACGGTGGCTATCCACAATCACAGTTATGGAATGGCCATAAAGGAAGTTAGAGACAAAGGTACAGATGGAGGGATAGAAACGATAGGAGAGTAGTTTGGAAAAATGGGTTTTGTGCCAGACTCAATCGAAAGCCTTGAATATGTCTAGCGCAACAGAAAAATTCACACCGAAGTCCCGAATGGAGGATGACCAAGAGTTAGTAAGATATGAACGAAGATCACCAGTAGAGCGGCCAGCATGGAAGCTATACCGGCCGTCTGAGAGTAGGTTATGGGAAGATAAATGCTTAAGAAATATTGAGGTAAGAATAGTTTCAAAACTTTAGAAATGCAAGAAATGAGAGCACTTGGATAATAGTTGGAGGGTTGAGAGTTGTCACCCTTCTTTGGGACAGGTTGAATGAGAGCAAACTTCCAGCAAAAAGGAAAGACGTTAGAGGAGAAACAGAGACAATAGAGTTTGCCAGGGCAGGGAGTCCGCATGGTAGCACAGCTTTTTAGTACAATAGGAGGAACACTGTCCGGTGGTCCGTACAACTTCTTAGCATTAAGCCCAGAGAGGGTGGTAAGTACATCCTTGGAAAAGATTATGATGTTAGGCATAAGTTGGAGAGAGGGGGGTGGAGAGGGAGGAATAACACCGGAATCATCCAAAGTGGAATTTCTAGCAAACGACGGTAGTGCCGTCAGATGGAATAAGGAGGGAAAGACAAAGAAGAAAAATTGTTGGAGAGGTTTTTGGCTAGATGCCAGAAGGCTTGGGAAGAGCTAGAGTTGGATAGTATAGGTATAACTGTGGCAGGACCCCAGGATGTAATGACCAACTTGGGTATGGTACCCCAAGATGAAGTATATAGCTACGGTGACCTTATAGTTGCTGTCCGAGGATGATGGTGTTTGTATAGTCATTGCCTTGCTCCCATCTCAATTACTCAGATATTACATCATTTTGATAGCCAAATAATTTTCTTAATTAGGAAATTTAGCAATACTATGCAGATACATGGTAGTTTCTTTGTGTTCTATTAGTAAATGAGGAGAGATGATGGGTGCATATAATATGTACTAATACGCCAAAGTGGGTTACATAGTATAACTCTGTGGTCATCATCAGGAGGTCAGTCAGTATCAAAGTTAACTTTAGAGGCCCAAGTCTAGTACGGTCGTCGATAGGGTCACTACAACTTCATTACAGTGTTCGCCATGCTGTATGCATCGTATGGTAAACCACTAGTTCGAAAGTTTACAGAACCAGATCAACACAATGGCAGCTACTGTAAAGAAGGCACACACTACTCTACCTACACACCGATCAAGTTGAGGAGGAGGACACTAGAGCCCCCTGGCGGCCGTGAACACAACAATTAACAGCGAGGAGCCTTAGACCAGCTGTTGAGTCCCCGCACCATAATGACTAGATCACTACGCTGGTGCTGGAGGAAATAAGTATGGTGGGGTGTGGGTGGTGAGTGAGTGGAGGGAATAGGTGTGGTGGGATGTGGGTGGTGAGTGAGTGGAGGGAATAGGTCTGGTGGGATGTGGGTGGTGAGTGAGTGGAGGGAATAGGTATGGTGGGATGTGGGTGGTGAGTGAGTGGAGGGAATAGGTCTGGTGGGATGTGGGTGGTGAGTGAGTGGAGGGAATAGGTCTGGTGGGATGTGGGTGGTGAGTGAGTGGAGGGAATAGGTATGGTGGGATGTGGAGGAATACTTGTGGTGGTGGTCTAGGGGTGGGGGTGTGGAGGGAGGAGGGGAGAGGGGGGTGTGGTGGGATGCTAGAGGTGGTCCAGGGGCGTATGGTGGGGGGTGGGGGTGGAGGGGAGTGGGAGTGGGATGGGGGTGGTGTGTGGAGATATTTAGGAGGAGGTTTTTAGTTTGCTTCGTAAGCCTCCATCATGCTTTAAATAACACCACCAAGATCCCGCCTTCGAGATAAATTAGTACACTTTTCCGTTTCATAGTCCTAAATTGTAGGCTCGGTTGCGCTCTCCATTAACAAATCGACACCTATATGGCTCGAAAGGTCTTAAAATCGCCAAACTATATAGGGGGGGTGGGGGGGGCTAACCGTTAAGGAAAAGAAGTCCAGAAAAAACAGCACCTTAGGTGAATATTATAATTATGTTCTTTAAAGTAGTTTGATAGTATGTTTTTGTTCAACGGTGGATGAACAAAACACATACTATCAAAATACTATAAGAACATAATTATAATATTCCAACTCAACAAATACCTCTCTAAAGTACTGTACTTAGCTTCATTTAAACCCCTTTGACACCATCCTTCCATCTCTGCATTAAACCCTTCAGTACCGGCCAAGTCTTGTTCATGTTTTCTAGCTGCTATTAAACGATTATAGCCAGTTAAATATGGGTCTCCAGCAATTAACAGGCATCGAACTATCACATTTAAATACTTTTTGCTACCACAGATCCTTCTAAAACTGCACACAATATTGTAACTATAACTAGAAGAAAATTAAAAGAACGTTGCCGGTGCAGAAGGGGTTAACCAGTCCCTTCCACCTGTCCTTCATACCGTCAAACTACCTCCCCTCTTAATAATTCCCTCATTAATCATCCACCCTGTGTTCCTATATCACTTTACCACCCTTTGATCTATTAATCATCCTCCCTGTGTTCCTATACCACTTTACCACCCTTTGACCTATTAATCATCCACCCTGTGTTCCTATATCACTTTACCACCCTTGGTCTATTCTATAAAGTAAATACGTTTTTACTTTATATCTAATTTTGTATCAGACTTACAATAGCGTGTTCTATTTGGTATTTCTTTCTCGGTAACTCAGGCCAGGAATCTTTTGAATTTAAGTTTTAAAATATTTCCGCTAACTGTATAGCAATCTACCTGCTGCCTTGCTATCGGCACCAAGGTAAAAAGACCACCACAATGTTGCCAGGATCAAGTTGCCGATCGAGAGTAGCCGGAACAAAATACTCGTGAGACTCTGGCGGTTTACCTCTGTCAAAGAATCTTACTCCCTATGTATTGTCTGGTAATGCTTAATTTATACCGCTTACATGTCTGGTAATGCTTAATTTATACCGCTTACATGTCTGGTAATGCTTAATTTATACCGCTTACATGTCTACCACTAATCAACCTATGACCTACTATTCATATATTTTGATAATCTATATACTAATAATTACAGAAGACGAATCAGTAATAACACGATTGTCTTGCAGATAATAAATATAATTGTTAACACTATATATTGTAGACTATAACATCTACGCACATTTCTATTCATAAGTTTCATATCAATTATAAAAGTCCTATCTTCAGTTATTGGAGATTGGGATCCATCTTTTAGGATGAGCCAATCAGGCCTCTTCAACATTACCATACTAAAGCGGTAATTATGGCTATATTAATTAGAATCTTTGACAATACAATCTTCCTTACAACTTTATTCTGGATTATAACACTGTTAATGGTATCGTTTGGGCCACGATGGATTATATGTTGGTGTTAGCTAATCTACCTATTGTCTAACATTGATTATTCTTTAACTTTATATGTTCTGCTTGAAATTCTTGTATTATGTAAGTCTATATAATTATATATAAGTTAAATTGTATTTTGTCTATCCATCCATCCATCTATCTATCTATCTATCTATCCATCTAGCTATCTGTCTTTGTCTGTCGAGAGTTACATAGAGTTACATAATATGTAACTCTATGTAACTCTCGACTCTAGACGGTCTAGAGGATGCTGGGGTGATTCGGACAAAAACAAAAACACTAATTATTAAAGCCGGACTGCCTAGTAAGGACCTCGGGGTATGTGTACTCTGTGTAGAGTACACATACCCCGAGGTCCTTACTAGGCAGTCCGGCTTTAATAATTAGTGTTTTTGTTTTTGTCCGTATCACCCCAGCATCCTCTAAACCGTCTAGAGTCTACAGTAGATAGAGGTCAAGCCTTCCCTTGAAAGCGTGCATTGTGTCGCTCTCCACCACTCTCGCTGGCAGTTTGTTCCACAAACTCTTTGTGACATCTATGTTTGCCTTTTTTGTAATGTCGTTCCATTTCCCAGAGTTTGATAATTATTGCAAAAGGTGAATATCGAATTTCTATCGACTTAGTCGATGCCTTTCAGTATCTTGAAGCACTCGTTAAGTTGAACCTTCATACTTTATAATGAGAACAGATTCAATGTTGTAAGTCTTTCATTATTATGGTGTATTTCTCAATGATGGTATCATCTGTGTCGTTCTGCGCTGCACTGAATTGATAAGGTGACCAGAACTGGGCACGTATTCAAGGTAGGGTCTCACCATACTTTTGAACAATGGCACTATTACGTGATCATGTTTAAAAGTAAATGTTCGTTTACTGTAGCCCAATGCTCTGTTTGCCTTGTTTGCAGCTGCTATATATTAGTCAGAAGTTTTAAGGTTTTCAGAAAGTAGCATCCCTAGGTCTTTTACTAGCGTTGTGGTTTTTATTTGTTGGTCATTCATTTCATATTTATATTTATCACCTAACCTTTTTCAGACCACTCGGCTATCTTGTTTTAAATCAGACTGCAGAGCATTTCTATCTTCTTCGGTCAGGACTGTATTCACTATCTTTGTATCATCGGCGAACCTGGAGACGGTGTTGTTTATCCCTACATCGATATCGTTAATGAAAATGAGAAACAGGACTGGTCCAAGGACAGAACCCTGCGCAACTCCACTTGTGACAGGCTGCCACTCGGATTCCACTCCATTTATCACCATTCTCTGTCTTCTATCTGTAAGCCAACTTTTTATCCAAGAATGAATTTTACCTTTGATGCCTATTCTCTTTTATTTAGTCATTAGTTTCCGATATGGCACCTTATCGAAAGTTTTTGAAAGTCAAAGAAGATTATGTCTAGTAATTTCGTCATATCGTTGTATGTGAATAGTTTATTATATAATTCAATCAATTTGCTAGGCATGACATATTTGATCTAAAACCAGAGAGAGAGAGAGAGAGAGAGAGAGAATCCTCATCCTAATATTGATCTTAGCCTTCACCTTGACTCAAACCCAGGTCCTAGACCGATGTTAAAAAATAATGCCAATAGGTTCAAGAATATTTCGTAGCGAGGTCGGTCCTATGTGATCTGTGCCCCATAAAATGGTCTTTCCTCTCGCATAAGCAGTAGGCTATTCATAGGTGCAGTTGGGTACAGTACATGATTGTATTGATATCCAGTATTCGATAAATGGATATAAATCGTGGGC